>APFE031386493.1:0-16931 GCA_000404065.3 Pinus taeda
TTAAGAATTTGATGTCCAGATTGTTTTTCAACAAACGCCTTAAAGGCCAAGAATTTGTTAAATACTTCACTCTTGAGTTTTAAGAAATACACCCAAGTGCGTCTGGAGAAATCATCAATGAAAGTTAAGAAATATTTGTAGCCAGAGAAGGAAACAAATGAAAGTGGACCACATAAATCACTATGCACAAGCTGTAGAGGGGCCGAGGCGTGCCAAGAGGCACGTTTTTCAAAACTATCCTGATGATGTTTTCCGAGTACACATCCGGAACAAACACCATCTCTGCAAGATACCATGGGAAGACCTGTCGCCATATTTTCTTTACATAGGTTCTGAAGAGAGCGATAGTTTAAGTGACCAAATTGATCATGCCAAAGTTTTCTCACTTCATCTTTATGAGCAACAAATACTGAGGGAAGATTTGATAACCCAAAGTTGTGAAACTTATACAACCTTGTGGAATCATCAGCAATGCCAGTGGCTAAAATCTGTCTAGGATCCTTTAGGTCCTTAATTACAACATCGTGAGGTGAAAATTCAACGATTTTACCTTCACCTGAATGAGTTATCTGATAAACAGATAGAAGGTTGGAGGATAAGGTTGGAACACATAATACATCATTAAATTGACCATTGTCTATATGAACAGTTCCAGTCCCTACAACACTAGGAGATCTATTATCACCAACATATATATTTTTGGTGTTACAATCATTTAAAGAAGAAAACATGGCTTTATTTTTGGCCATGTGATAAGAAGATCCAGAATCAATGATCCACTCATGAGAATGAGAGGAAGAAGATACATTTAGTGCATATCCAGACCGAGATGCTTGACAACCACATGTACAAACTGCCATTCCTGGAGATGAATTTGAAGAGTGCTCCAAATGGATGTTATGCTTCTTCATTGTTGCTTCCAAGGCTTCCATCTTCTTAAAGCATTTAGATTCTAAGTTGCCATATTGATTACAAAAGTTGCAATGTCTATCAGTCTTCTTCCCTTTGTTTTTAGTTGCCTTATCATTCTGGTGAAATGATTTTTCATTTTGAGGCTGAAATTGCTTAGGACCCTTGCTTGGTTTAGGACCATTCCTTTTAGGATACTACTTCTTAGGATTCTTTGAGTTTGGCTGTTGCTGGGCGGTTAACGCTTTCTTAGAAGAGTTTCCAAGATTAAGAAGACCAAGGTGTAAGAGTTTTTCTTGTTCTCTTATTAAATAATTACAAAAAACATCAAAGGAAGGGGGCTTGTAGTCATGTCCTTGAGAAATGAAGGCTTCTCTTGTAGAATGGAAGGTGGAAACAAACACAGAGTAGGCTAGTCCCAACTTGGTAAGAATGTAATAGATAAGGGCACTATCTTCTTTCTTAACCTTAACACCTTCCAAGAGAAGTCTAATGGTCTTGAACTTGGACAAGAAATCTTCAATGCAAGAAAAATGATTGGGGTTTAATGTAAGCAACTCATTTTCAAGCTGATGGGCTCTAAGTTCATTTTTTATTCCAAAAACTTTAGTAAGCTGCTCCATTGCTTTATCAAGAGTATCAAGTTCAGCAATATGGAATCTAAGATCGGGAGAGATGGACATCCCTATCAACCCACGTGCTTGATCTTGCCTATTTTCCCATTTGGATGCTTTCTCTTCATATTTTGGCTTGGTTTCTTGGCCTGTGGAGATTCGGTAAAGACCTTTACTTCTAAGTAAATCCACAATGTAGGACCACCATTGGAAGTAGTTGGTGCTGTTAAGGATAACTTGGCATGAACTTTCCATTTTTACAGAAACTAAAGCTATATATGCTGAAACTAAGTGTTCCAATGGAAAGAGCTTGAAAAATTAGGCTGGTTCAAAAAAAACAGTTATGAAAATGGCTTCCGGATGAAGAAGTTATGACCTTTTTAAAAAAAGTAGATGAAGGCGCCGACAAAGTGCGGGAATGTGCGGAAATGAAAAAAAACGCTCCTTTTTCAACAAAAAGGAGATTTGAACACAAGACCTCTACTCTCTTAAATTAGCTTTGAACCAAGTGAGCTATACAAAAAGATAGAGAGAGAGAGAGGGGGGGCTTTGTTTTCTTTTAGTCACAAATGCTTTGGATTGCGTGCTTGCTTGAGAAAGCTCTTTTTCTCCCTACAAAACAAAAACACAAAACCCAACATGGACATGCAAAAAAAACAAGCCTTATGGCTTAAAGTTAGCTTTACCCGGAAACTAAATCTTTTCCTCAATGTTTCTGATTTTCCGAGATCACACTAAGGTGCAGGGAAAAGAGCATACGCATGAGAAAAATCCTTCCTTTCTGTTTCTAATTTGCCCAGATCGCACAGATTCATAGGGAAAAGAGCATACGCAAAAATGAAAGGTATAGATCCGGTAATAAAAGGAGCTAAATAAACTGAAACCGAAATAAACAGAGAGAAAATAACAGTAAATTGCAAATAAACATTGTATACCTCCAGATCTAAAAAATGACGCAGCTAGGGCTACCGGAAACCTTTTCGCATGAAACGAAAGGGGTTCCTCACTGGAACAGATGCTCCCAACACAACAGAGCAGTCCTCTCGGCTCGAAAGCAGTCAGAAACAACAGATCTAGGAGATGGCAGTCGCATGCAGTTCTACCGGCTTCAGATTTGGATCATCAACGGACGCAGCCCTCGAATAGCTCTGATACCATGTAGGAATATACAGGGTAAGTTCCTCAGACAGAACACCAAAAGGACACCGCTCACAAACAGATCACAGATCAATACACCAGTATTTTGGCGTGGTTAAAACCCTTAGAGAGGGAAACAGTCCACGGCCTGCGCCAACGTGGCTACTACAGGCAATTTATTAATAAAAGAATGAAAATTTACATAAGCTTCTCTCATGCATGGTGAACCTACAAATGACCCTCCATGCGCTTTAAATATAATTCATGGACCAATCGGGTGTCAGCCACGGATCAAGTGTCGGTAATACCGAGGAGAGAATGAACCGTCGGATCACTACATATCGTGACCGTCGGATTGTAAGTTACAAATGTACATAGTAAAGAAACACACTTTACCTAACTCTATACTAGACCAAGTTATACTTAACTATTCCTATGTGTCGGAATATCCTAACACAAGACAATCACATAGATTCCCTTCCCAATGAATAAGAAGGCCATGCATTTATTGTTGGGGAAAATCAACTTCCTCCACAAGTTCATCTTTGACTATCCCCATATTATCAAACCAATACAGGAGATGGTGAATAAGGATGCGGTTTATAAATGGGATAAAAGTTAAATGGACATGTTTTCTTGTATTAAGCAAGATATAGCATAAGAATCTGCATTGTATAGCCCATACTTCAATAAATATTTATTTCTCTACACCTTTTATTTTGACACTTCTCTTGTCATTGTACTAACTGAGAAGGATGAACTGAACAATGAATGGCCTATCTCCTTCATGAGTGCAAGTTCGTATGGACCAGATCTTAACTATCGCTTAACTACCCCACCATGGAAAAACAAGCTTATGCAGTGTACAAGGTGGTAAAGCATTTTCAGCCGTATATATTGAAAGACCATTGTGTTATATTTGTCCTGCACCCAATAGTCATATCACTTCTTTTTCAACAAGAGTTGGGTGAAAGGAGAGCAAACTTGATGACCAGGTTGCAAGAATATGATCTAGAAATCAAGCCAGTTCACACACAATTAGGACCAGTAGGACTAGCAGGGTTTTGGATAACATCAGAAGAAGGCTGGTTCATCCCAACCATGTGAGCATGTGAGCTGCTCACATTGCTTGTGTCTGACATCATAGGAACACTTAGATTCTACCCCCCAGGCAGTGGCACAACTTTTCCACTTACTTGAGGCTTATTGGAGGGATTGAAGAACTAACAGTAACATTCTTCAAGATGGTGGGTTGAACCAGATGGGCGGCTAGGACAGATGAGACAAGAGGGTTCAATATGGTGAGTTGCATCGGGATTGAGGTAATGTTCTATTGGGAGGTCAAGTTCACAATGAATGGACCTGTAGTAGGCATGGCGACAGATGCTCAAATATGGTTGTCATAAAGTGATGAGGCACTAGGTGTACTTGAGACCAATTGTGCTAAAGTCACATAGTTAGGTGGAAAATCCTGATACACACTGATGGGAATGCTTCCTCTTTGACAACGTGTGGAGTAGAAACTTCTAATTGATTCGAAGAGGTAACTGGAGCGTCGCCTTCAGGTTCCATAGTTGGGAACAAATGATGACAAACGACTGGAGATGTATAACGGGATAATTCCAAATGAACACCTGACTAATTGTACGGTCTGTACGGACACTGTGGTGATATCACAATAGGGTCAAACAAAGGATTCAGAGGATATGTAACCAGTCCAAGTTGACTGTGAGTAGTCGACAAACTCTCAGGAGTCTGGACGAGATTGTCCAAAGATTTCAGGCCAATATCAGTATGTGACCCAGTATTTGAAGTAGGTGGAGGATGAGATGAAAAAGGCTCAATGCTCAAAACGATTCTGAGTTAAACACCTTGGTCCTCGAGTGACTTTGGTAATTTAGGAAAAGGCTCCTTAGACAATATTTCAGACAGAGGAGAGGAAGAGGAACTAGGTGAACCACATGGTTCAGCCATGATGACCTTGTCTTAGTTAACAGGAAACGAGAGATAAATTTCAAGGCTTTAAGATGTTATGTAGGGAAAACTCATGATTTGGTTTAGAAAATACTAACACGATGTTATAAGATCGTGGGAAACAATTTTTTAAGATGCATAAATAAACTGGTGCTCTTTCATGTTGTAAGAGTCGAGAAAGAAATCAAGATGACTCTATCACTTTCAATTGTAAATGAGCTCGAAAGGACAAGTTCTCGAATGATATTTTAAGTTTAATGAGTCAAAAAGATCAAATGACTACTCTGGTTTTTCTAGGTAAAAATGATTACTAGGCAACTGTGAACTGCAAAATACCTCCAGGTGAACCGGAAAGTACGGGCATACAATCTCCTCGAATGCTGTATTCGGTGTATCACGTTTACAAGGTGGTAGACTTGGCTTCATATGGATAAAGGATTTAAGCCTAGAGGGGTATCCCGTCATATACTTGACAGTACAGAGAGCACAAATCTGTGCTAGCATTGTTTAGTGCTAAAGCTAACGATAGTTGCTAGGTTTAAAGACGTCTAAACACGTCTTTAGCCTAGACCTTCTAGATGTGATATTTAGGTTTCAAATGCACCTTAGGTTAATTGAGTTCATTTTAAAGTCTATCTTGAATTATGTCTCGGTTTTCAGTCCTTAGTGATGTGACTCAAAAATCCCTAAATGCAGCTAAATGAGACAAGACCCTTTCAATTCGATGAATTGTCTACACTAGAGAGGGTAGAAAACACAAGAAAATGCAAATAACCAAGAAAATGAAAGCAAAATTATTTTTCACTACTTCACTTTTCGAGAAAATAAACTAATGAAAAATACATTCGAATTCCTAATTTCCTAACAAGTACAATTGAACAGTCCTTTCAAAAGTAAATAGAATTCTTTTTTATTTTCAAATGCCAATACGATCCTAGTCTTCAATGATTCTAACTACCGTAACATATTGATGCAGCAAAGTAGAATTTTGTACTTTTCATGAAATGACAAAATGAATCTCATAATACACTTCAATATAAAAGTTTTGAGACAATAGATTCTCAAGAAAATGAAAAATGTGAAAACTAGTGACGCAAATACTTTACCAAAAACATGACAAGCAATGATCTATGCCGGAAAAGAGACGTTTAGACAAGAAAATGAAACTCTTAAAACTTGTGTAATGGAGGTCAAATATATAGAAAGACCATAACCAAAATGCAAGGAGTAAATACACCAACAACTTGACTTACTAAAATCAAAATCAACTGAATGGATGACAACCTAGATGCCCTAGTGCCACTAACCATCCAATGACCCAATAAATCAAGTGAAAAGATGGCAAATCAACAAGGAAATAAACCAAATGAAAAGCAACTTTATAGTCAAGGAGAAGATGGTCTAAACATCTTACAGGGTGGAAATCATGAAAGAAAAAAACACTAGCCAAGATCTGCGGTGAACCCTAATATTCACTTACAGGCATCAACGCAATTTCCTAACTAATAACAAGCTCCAGAAGGGGGTCAACGCAGCTATTTCTTAGCATATCACGCTGATTGACACGATTATCAACGAAATAAGTGCGCTGAGTGAGAATGCAAAGAAAAAAATAAAAATTTTCAAAATTTGGGACCAGACTTGCTACTGTGAATTTCAAACCTAGAGTAGTAAGCAAAGCATAGCAAACAAAACTAAAGGGAAATGGAGAAACTAGAAAAGTTCACACAAAACCATGAAATTCCAAGCGAACAAGCAGAAGGATTGGATCCCAAATATGGTCACCAATTTGGTGAAGTAAAACTATAAGTGCAGACATAAACAATTCATCTAGCTCGATAGTGGGTCTAGCCACAAAAAAGACATTCTATGCAAGATTTCCTTAGGCTAGAACCAATTAAGAGGGTCTACCTCTTAGTATGCTTATCCCGTTTAGTGATGACCTTGCTTGCTTGCTCCAGCTATCTCCCATTTCCTTCTTCGAACACTTAAAACAAGTAAACAACACCAAACAAGAACAATGATAATAGACAAATTGTAATTCAAACTACTCTGTTGGAAATACTGAGAGGGGGGGTGAATTAGTATTTCTTTTTCCAACTATTTTTTTTCCAGTTAAAACATTTATATTCAGAACACAATATGAAAAACAAGAATAAATGATTTTATTAATATAATCTATGCAGTAAAATAGATACAATATATAAGTGGTTGCAATCATTTGCCAAGCACCAAATTGGACTTTTGTGAGGATCCAACCTCCAGAGCTCCAACTCTATTTCGCCAAGGCACCAATCTTGGACTTAGGAGCACCAATTCCCAAGGACTTCAATCCTTTCAGTTCCTGAGACACCAATTCCAAGGAAACCTATCCTTGCTACTTCTGAGGCACCAATCCCAAGGACTCCAATCCTTCTTACTTCTGAGGCACCAGCCCCAAGGACTCCAATCCTTCTTGCTTTTGAGGCACTAGCCCCAAGGGTTTCGACCCAATCTTGTCAAGACATGTTTGATAGTAAAGTTCTGTTCTCAGAACTCTTCATTACTGAGTTTTTTCTATATACAGCTTCACTGTAGTATCCATGCTACTACATCAATGACAGCCAGTCTTCACCTGAAGAAGTTTTTACAACTCTTCATACTACCCATACAGAGTCTCCAATAGCCTTTGTGCTCTCTGATAATGTCTTCACGCAACTTTAGTCAGTATACTATTAGTTGCACTAAGCTCTGCATAAAGAACAATTTTCTATTCAAGCATCTGTTCTTATTGTCACAGTGAATGCTTCAGCATGACTGTTTCTCTACTGGCTACTTCTCCCCTTTGATTATCTCCTGTCCTGTTGGTCCTTCAGCCCTTTTTTTCTGTTCAGCTGGACCCTCTCGCTGCCTTTGTTTCCTCCAACTGTATCAAAAACATTCAACAACCCCTCTGTTCTCTGTTTTTCCTCTTTTTATTCATTCCTCATGCCTCTGCCTATCGGTTCCACTTTCCACCGCCTCTTTGGCTTCCTCCTCGAATGTTATCATTTCATCTGACTCGCTTGATATTTCGGCTTCCCTCCTTGGTCACTGTGGCTTCCTCTACATTGGCTTTCCATTTATCTTCTTGGATTTTTGGTCGTTGTGTGTGAAAAGTGTGAAAGAGTCCCGTTTTTTCATGATAACAGGAATTCACAAAGGCAACATTGTTTAACGGACATGCCACGTCCCAATCGCGATCGCAATCAGATTGATTCTTTCCTTCTGAACTATTGGGAGCATTCCTTAGTGTATTTCTGCCTTCAAATCCCATGCAATACAAATATTCAGTTACACAAGAAATATGAGCAAAAATAGGCAAAAGGCTAAAGGGCAAACTTCAAGAATCAATACACCCGCATCTATACTCTATCGGGTCTGCAGTATAATTGCAATCAACGCTGAAGACTTCTGTGGGTCCTTTATACATCGAGACCATGGCATTGCTGATGGCCGAACGACTGATCCTCCACTGGACGTGATATTATATTAAGCCATGTTGCATTGTTTAAGTGGGTCCACATGCTTTATCACAATCGGCACTTTTCAAGGTCGGATAGGTGGACGTGATATATAATACAACGTTTCATAATGTGAAGTGGGTCCATTATATAATATTTATATATGTTGGAATTTCTTAAGGCCCGCATATATAACACAATATATATGAAATACTATCTGAACTTCATCTATTTATATACCTGGACATATATGTCGTGGGTCTGCAAATATGTATCACAATCGGGGGTTTAGGGTGACGGCACATAGCCAAACTGCAGATTTCCACTGCCGCCGATATTTATGTATATGCCCGCTCCGATAGTGTATTGCATATATGTGTGTTTTTTGCCAATGATAGTATATATATTATAATAAATATATAATATATAAAATATATATATATAAATATATATATATTATAAATATATATCTATATATGTTGATGGCACCGATAGTGTATATAGCCCTTTCTATATATGTTTTTGCTGTTGATAGTGCATATAGCCCTATGTACATGAATTTTATGAGTTTTGGTCCCCGATATATGAGTTTGTGGCATATATTGCTCCTTATAGTGTAAATGCATCCATGTTAAAATTGGAAACTAGGGCCAAACTTCATGTGGGTCACCTTATTCATGGTTGATTATATTTTTCTTGGATTCCTCTCGTCGAGAGGTGTAGGATTGATCTAAATATCATCCGATTCCGATAAGTATTTATGGAGATATGAATTTATTTAGATTATGGACTACTTGTCAAAGTCAGCCAGCAACTTATGTAGGCTCAGAAGCCCAACAAACGCATCTATTCATCATCAACATTTTGCATATAAATATAAGGAGCATTCTCCTCATTTGCACACTTCACTTCTCATCACACATCTCTCTCCTGCGTAGAAAGGTCTCTCTCTCACACATGGGAAGGAAAGACGCAGTTTTCTAGGGTTTACAAGGTGCAGATTGAAACTTTGACTAGCAATGACCAACATTCTCTCTCTCTCTCTCTCTCTCTCTCTCTTTCTCTCTCTCTCTCTCTGACTGTGCAGTAGGTGAAGCTGACTCTCCTTGGAAGGCCACATTTTTTGGCACAGGAATCAAGGTGATCCGACCTCCGGTTTGACATATATTGACTGCCCTAGTTTAGGGTTGATGTCGTTGATGTTGCTGATATAAATCAAACTTTCGTAATATTTCTCTCTACTGAATTATTGCAGATAAAAGAATATTTGATCAAAAGGTTTCCCCATATTTGGGTTTGTCCCTGGCTAGCTGCCACATTTTGTGTCTCTTGTCTTGGCTTGTTTTCTGTCGATCATTTAATGTTCTATTTGCATTTTGATTAATGTACATGTGATTGCTAATCTGTGGATAATAATAAGAAAGATAAGTAAATTTCCCTTAGCATAGAACATACCATAATTTAACATGGTATTAGACCTAAGGTGAATACAAAGCCTAAGCAAGAGCAAGAGCAATCAACGAAGACAAGGCTATCTAAAAAAAAACTATGGGGTCGTCAACACACTTCCCTGCTGAAGACAAACTCCATGAGAAGTTTGACTACCACGGATGGAAGATGTCTCTCGATCTAACGCTGGAAGAACAAGAAGTACTGGACCATGTGAGAAGCGGAGTTTTCGAGCCTCCATCAAATGCATCCACTGTTGCCAGGAACAAATAGACCAGGGGAGAAGTCAAAGCAAAGAACATCATCCGGGACTCTATCGACAAGTGCTTGGTGGCCTATGTTTCTAAGCTGAACACCTCCAAGGAAATATATGATAGACTGGTGAGTTTATTTAAATTTAATGATGCAAATCGAGTTCTATTTATTAGAAATAAGCTGAAGGAAATTAAGAAGGGAAAATATGAAAATATGCACGCATATTTCTTAAGGATCACCGAGATCAAGAATGATCTCCTATCTATTGGGGAAGTAATTCCTGATAGGGAAATGGCACTCACAACTCTTGGAGGACTACCATCTGAATGGTATATATTCATGACTACTCTCCTCTACAATAATGTAATTCCTGGATTTGAGGAATTAATGGCTAGATGCATTCAACAAGAAGCAAGAATGGAAGAACAGGAAATGCCCACACTTAAAGGTCATCCCGCTGCCTTTTCTTCTCATGCTAAAAGAAGAAACAATTCCTAGGCTAAATCTAAAAGGAAGGCTGGACCAAAGGGTGGAAGGACGATGTTACCATTACAATAAACCAGGTCATTATGCAAGGGAGTGTCCTGATAAAAGGAACTCACACCGAGATGATGATCAAAATCCCTCTCAAGGCAATCAAAGAAATGGCAAGTCAAATGGCTGATGTAAAAGGAGTGCTAGAAATCAAGGAAGAGGACAACCATTCAAGAAGGAAAGAAATTCCAGGTATGAATCTAACACTGTTGACAATAAGCAGGATGAATATTATCTACCAGCTTCTCTATCTACCTCTGCTCCTCCAGACTCGCTGGGAAATTAGCTTATTGATAGTGGTGCCTCAAGGCACTTCACTGGTTACAAAGAGGTTCTCCATAATCTGATAGAGAAAGAAACCAACCTGGAAATTGTCCTTGGAGATAATATGAAATATCCCATGAAAGGAGTAGGAAATTTATCTCTTAAATTGAATCAAGGTAATACAATCCACCTACAGGATGTGTTATACGTACATGATCTCAAAAGAACCTAGTGTCCATTTCGGCAATGGAAGACAAAGGCTACAAGGTGGCTTTCAGTGATGGCAAGGTATGTGTATGGAAAAAAAATATTAAAGATTCCTTCACTCCTGGGTTTCGAGTTGATTCATTATATCAAGTCGGAGGAAGTCTGCTAGGTGTCATGTCTTGTGACACATCTCTTCAGTCCGAACTATGGAATCAAAGGTTTGCTCACCTTCATTATAAAGCTCTACATGATGTAAGACAAATGGTGATAGGGATGCCCAAATTCTGAGTAGAGCAAGAAGGTGTATGTCCAGGATGTACCGAAGGAAATCTCAAAAGGGTACCAATTCCCTCAAGCCAAAGCAAGACCTCCGATATATTACAGTTGGTTCACTCAGACATATTTGGTATGATGCCTGTGAACTCCTTGGGAGGATATTCATATTACCTCACTTTTACAGATGACTATTCCCGCAAGACTTGGATATAGTTCTTGAAAAAGAAGGATGAAGTGTTCTCTTGGTTTCGACACTTCAAAGCCTTGATCGAGAATCAAACTGAAAAGAAGATCAAGATCTTAAGGACTAATAATGAGACTGAATATGAATCTAATGAGTTTCATGAATTTTGTAAAGAGGCTGACATTAAGAGGGAGACTACTACACCATACACTCCTGAATAGAATGGTGTTGTGGAAAGGAAGAATTTTACAATTGTGGAAGCTATCTGTGTTATGCTCCATGATCAAAGACTTATAAAGTTTCTATGGGAAAAACAGATGCCCTCATCAAGCATTGGGTTCCAAGACTCCTGAAGAAATATTCACTGGTAAGAAACCTGACATGTCTCATTTTAGAATTTTTGGAAGCCTTGTATATCTTCATGTTCCAAAAGAGAAAAGGAATAAATTGAGTGCATTTGGAAAGAAAGGAATCTCCGTGGGCTATATTGAAAATAATAAGGGTTATAGAATCTATGTAGCTAGTCAAAGGGAAGTCGTGATTAGTCATGATGTCACCTTTGACGAAGATATGGCTCTCAGCAAGGTGAAAAATCTTCCTACTCTGAGGAGCTCTCAAGACGCTGACATCAGGGAACCAAAAGAAAAAGATGATGAAATAATGCCTAATGTGGAAGAACCCATGGATCCTATTGATCCTCCTCCACCTGAGCCTTCCTCTTCTAGAAAGAGGCCTTCATGGCTTAGGGGGACACTTGATGATGCTGAAGGACACATTGCACCCTGAGGAACCTTTCGTGAAAGTAAGAAACCTAATAGGTATCAAGGATACCTGACCATCATGAGCACGATCAATCAAAATGAGCCTTCATCATTCTCAGATGCCGTCAAGCATCAAGTATGGAAGGATGTTATGACCGAAGAATATGAGTCTATTATGAAGAATGATGTCTGGGAAGTGGTTCCCAGACCCCTGGACAAGACAATTGTCACTTCTAAATGGCTTTACAAGATAAAACATGCAGCTGATGGAAGTACGAAAAAGTATAAGGCTCGTTTTGTTGCTCATGGCTTTTCCCAAAAGGAAGCTATAGACTATGACATGATATTTGCATCTGTTGCTAGATATACCACCATCCGCTCAATCATAGACCTTGCAGCTTCACAAGGATGGAACCTACAACACATGGAAGTTAAGACCACATTCTTGCATGGTTCAATCAAAGAAGAGGTCTATGTGGAGCAACCTAAAGGATTTGAGATTTATGATAAAAAAAAACGCATGTGTGTAGGTTAAATAAGGCCCTCTATGGACTGAAGCAAGCACCCTGAGCATGGTATGAGAGGATCTATAGCTACTTGATGAAGCTGGGATTCACTAGGAGTGAAGCCGATCCTAACCTTTACTTTAAGGTTGAAAATGATAAACCTCTCATATTGTTGTTGTATGTTGGCGACCTCTTTCTAACAGCTGCAGACCCTCTCATACACAAATGTAAGAGGGAGTTGGCTTCTGAATTTGGAATATAGGACCTAGGACTAATGCACCATTTCCTAGGACTTGAAGTTTGGTAGAAGCCAAGGGAAATTTTCCTATCTCAAGGAAAATATGTGGTGAAGATATTGGAAAGATTCCGTATGGTGGATTGCAAGCTTGTAACTACCCCGATGGAGCTTGACTTGAAAAATTTAAGCGTTAGTGCTACTGGACCTGTTTTACGAAATGCCACTGAGTATTGTCAACTCGTTGGAGCATTAATGTTCTTAGTGAACATCCTTCTAGATATATGCTTTGCAGTCAACATGTTGAGTCAACATATGGTTGAACCTCACCGCATACATTGGATTGGTGCCAAGGATCTGTTGAGATATCTTCATGGCACAATTACTTATGGGTTAAGATACACTTTTGGAGATGTGAGACTACTTGGATATACTGATGCTGATTGGGTAGGTAGTGTTGTGGATCGTAGGAGAACTTCTACGTGTTGTTTCTCCTTGGGATTTGCTTCGATATCCTGGATGAGCAGGAAGTAGAAGTCGGTGACTTTGAGCACCACCAAGGCAGAGTATATTTCTGCTAGCATGGCCTCTTGTGAGGCAGCCTGGTTGCGAAAGCTCTTCAATGAACTGTTTGGATTTACAATGGAATCCACCGTGATTATATGTGACAACAAGAGCGAAATCCATTTATCGGAAAATCTCGTATTTCATGATCGCTCCAAGCATGTCGATATCAGGTACCAATATATTCGAGATATGGTGTAGAGAGGAGCAATACGGCTCCAACATATTGGTATAGATAAATAGGTCGCTGACATTCTGATAAAGCCCCTAGGAAAGATCAAATTCTTAACTTTCTGAGAATGACTTGGTGTCGTTCAGAGACCCCCTGATGAGGGTCAAGTATGATGTACTGAGCTCTAGGAGCTCCAAGGGGGGCGCGGGGTACTTCTTGGAGTGACATATGACTACAGGGTGACTCACCATCCCCTGTTGGTGCACTTTGCACAGGGTAAAAGGTTCAACCTTCCCTTGTGATACCCTGTGGCGACTATGGAACGGGATGATTAGTTCTCCTATGGGCCTGGATGATGTGTTCTCCATGGTGATTATGGAATAGGATGATTCGTTCTCCTATAGGACAGGATGATTAGTTCTCCGTGGAATCCACCGGATAGGATGATTCACTCTCCTATGGATAGGATGGTTCGCTCTCCTGTGGACAGGATGATTAGTTCTCCTGTCAAGGCATCCTACCCATGCAATCTAGGACTCATGGGAAGTACCTCTCATCTGATCAATGAGTAGGGAAATGAGGATAGGGACCATAGTAGTATCGATGGATGTATTGTTGTATCTACCATACTCCCTATGCTAAGATGAACTTCATTTATTTCGGATCAATGATACTAGTTTGGGACCAGTGAGAGCAGTACACACTTTGAGACTGACTTTGGGTCAGTGGAAGATGGTATGGTACATCCTTGATCATTTCTTCTTCTTCATAACTCAAGCAAGGTAGAGCAGAACTGAGCAGAGAAAAAAGGGTCAAGCCATACCAGACAGTGCATTTGATGGATGGAGAGCAGTGACAGTCTGACAGATTGCAGATGAAGTTCTCCCTAGTTGAGAGGGAGTGTTAAAATTGCAACTAGGGCCAAACTTCATGTGGGTCACCTTATTCATGGATGATTATATTTTTCTTGGATTCTTCTCACCGAGAGGTGTAGGATTGATCTAAAGATCATCCAATTCTGATAAGTATTTATGGAGATATGAATTTATTTAGATTATGGACTAATTGTCAAACTCGGCCAGCAACTTATGTAGGCTCAGAGGCCTAATAGACGCATTCATTCATCATCAACGTTTTGCATATAAATACAAGGAGCATTCTCCTCATTTATACACTTCACTTCTCATCACACATCACTCTCTCTCCTGCACAGAAAGGTCTCTCTCTCACATGTGGGAAGGAAGGGTGAAATTTTCTAGGGTTTACAAGCTACATATTGAAACTTTGACCAACGTTGACAAGCATTCTCTTTCTCTGACTACGCAGTAGGTGAAGCTGACTCTCCTTGGAAGGCTGCATTGTTTGGCATAGGAATCAAGGTGATCCGACCTCCGATTTGACAGATATTGACTGCCCTAGTTTAGGGCTGATGTCATTGATGTTGCTGATATAAATCAAACTTTTGTACTATTTCTCTCTGCTGAATTATTGAATATAAAAGAAGATTTGATCAAAGGGTTTCCCCATATTGGGGTTTGTCCTTGGCTAGCCGCCACATCTTGTGTCTCTTATCTTGGCTTGTTTTCTATTGATTGTTTAATGTTCTATCTGCACTTTACTTAATGTACATGTGATTGCTAATATGTGGATAATAATAAGAAAGATAAGTAAACTTCTCTCAGCATAGAACATACCATACTTTAACAATCCATATATATGATATATGCTCCCAATAGTGTAAATGCATCCATATATATGATATATGCTCCCAATAGTGTAAATGCATCCATATATATGATATATGCTCCCGATAGAGTATTCCTTTGGCATTCTTACTCTGATAGCTCCCGATAGTTGTTAAATGCATGCATATGACCCTATCTGCCCCTGATAGCTTTGTATGCTTCCTCCATTGCTTCGATGGCTTTGTTTTCTTCCTTCGATGGCTCTCTTTTCTTCCTCCGATGGATCTGTTTGCGTCCTCTATTTTCTTTGTTCTTCTTTGGAATATATATGGCATATATATGCTCTATTCTGCTTGCTTTGTTTGCTCTTGTAGCTCTGATAACTCTGTTTTGGCATATATATATGGCTCCTCCTATAGATCCTCTTGGTTATGGCCTGGCTATCCTGATGGCCTTGCTCCTGTCTCTTCATGGATCTGCTTGGCTTCCCCTTGGCTTCATGTCATCCTCTAGTATCTAGAATATTGCCATATTAACATCAATGACAACCTAGGTCAACATACTTAACAAGTCAAGAAGCATTAAGCCATAAACATGTGAGATGACACATTATGTATGAAATCAATTGATAGTTGCATATATATTAAATCAAGAAGAGATTATAACCATTGTCTTGGCATTGTTGTTCTCGTTCGACATAACTAAGTTCCCACACACTTCAGTTAGAATTCCATGATGACCTCAACAATGATAGATTTGAGGCTCTTCCCTTTAGTCTTCACACTAAACCAAATTCACACTTCTCCCCGATACACAACTAGAAAGATACAACTATGAATAACTTGTTGATCACTCCAAACTTAATTAGCACTAACACACCAACATTAACACTAGTTTGTGCTTGGGAAAAAGGGAGGTTTATATAGCATGATTGGATGGGAGATGGTTCCTCTTCTCATGGGAGAAGGTCTTATCTCTTGAGGTAGTTCCATCCTTATAGAGGAAAGGAGCCCAAACTAACATCCTCGACTCCATACACCTCAACCATTTACTAGACTTCTGTTACGAAGCTTCTAGAGATGGAAGCTTCGACTCCTTATTTAAAAAACTTTCCAAAAGAGGATTGACATGACTGGAAAAAGGCTCAATTTCTCTAGTCAATGCTAGGAATAGTTCTAATCCCTTCATATCGGCATGAGGAGAACAAGGGTCATTAGCACCGTCCTTGTAAACTGGGAAAAACAGAAGATTTTTGGGAAATGATGCAAAGGGGAATTGTTCTGCTCATGAAGAGGGACACAATGGGAGTTTCTTCATGAAGGGGAAGCATGTAGGGTTTACTATAGAGGTCCTCCGGGATCATGGAATGGGGAGTACAGGGATAGTGACAAAATGTTGTGTAACAAGCCCTAGCCTTCTCATTCCCATCCCCAAATGTTACAAATGCATATCCTTTTAAATGACCTGTAACCCTATTAGTAATGAAATTTGTGTTATCGGGAATGCTAGTGTCCATTCAAAGCTACTAGTCCCACTAAGATGGGTAGCTATCTTAGAAACAAACAAACTAAAGTTACTTGTGTTTTCCTTTATGAGAAGTAGATGAAAGAGGAGCAGAGTGTACCAACCTCAGTCTTTCACTTGGCTCTGTTACACTAAAAATTGTCACCATGACTATCTGCAGTTAATATGGCTCCATCAATAGTCATATTATCCTCCTTGT
>APFE031386519.1:0-10549 GCA_000404065.3 Pinus taeda
TGAAAACCCCACATCTGAGAGGAAAAGTTGGCCAGCCTCTTTTCTGCTTATTTCTAAGAGTCGATGTGGTGCTCTTAGCTGAGAGTTGTTAGGCGATTTCTCGAGCTAACAATTTATCAGGAACGTAAAAAGGAAGGACATGGGGATTGGCTTTACTACCAAAAACTCTGACATATGTAAAATGCTCTTCACCAAACCAGCTTCCTACCGATGGCAGGTCAAAAGAGGCTAAGTAGGAAATTCTTGAAATGGGCTTATTAAAGATGGCATAATAAATAGGAATCATAAAACCATTACAGATACTATACAAGTGGGCTTTGTGGGACGACTTCCACATCTTTCGATGATAAATATGGATGGGAGAGGGGTCCTGTGTGGTCCACCTCCAGCCGAGAATGGGGAATTCAGAGTTAAAACACAAGGTATCCAGAATATAAGCACTGTAATAGAAAGGAGGGATTATTCTTTCACTAACTCTGGTCTTATTCCTGTATTCCTGGATGGCTATGGCAAGCTTATCTGAAAGGATGGTGGCCCAATCCATAATCCAACTGTTAATTGCCGCATCTATGAGGGGAACCATTTCGATAGTAAAATTGGTGGAGTCGTGAAGACCCCACAATCTACACATCATTATAGCAGCATAGCAATAGGGTGAACACAAGGAGTCGACTGAGTACTTACCGGAGGTTTCATGCTAGTGTTTAGCTGGATTCGACCTCCAATCTTTGATTGGCTCGGACTCAGTTTCATTCTCGCTCGCGAACTTCTCGAGGAATGCTTTGTTGTAAACCTTCTCCGGCTTAGGCAAATGATACATTTGCCTTAAATCCTCTGGCTTGAAGGACCCAAAGATCCTTCCATCTTTTGCAATGAAGGTTCTGTCTTTGATCGAAATCTCCTCAATTGCCCATTTAATAGCATCAGTGTAGGGGAGCATCCTGTGTAGGAAAGAGTCGGCCAAGTCTTTGAGAGTGCACTCTGAGCTCTTGGTAGAGTCCGCGGTAGCTTGTTCTACCACCTGCTTAGGCTTTTCGGCTTCTACTAAATCATAAGTTCCCTGCCAGGTGGTTTTAGCGAGTCCTGCGCAGGTTGTGTCTGATATCAATCCCTTCTTACTGGTCATGATTGGTTGTGGCATGGATTGTGATTCAATAGCGCCTCCAACCTTCTTCTGCTTCTTTCCCATAATGCCTGTATTGCTTTGGCAAATCTGTAATCTGCGCAGCAGAGTGGTTTTGGCGTAATATTGAGACAATAATAAAACTCACAACTGATCGAACAATAAGAAGAACGTCGATATACTTGGCCTTTATTAAAACAGCAAGGATATGATCTACGGGCAGATTTTGAACGGATGGGTTCATTAAGGGTCCGTATACAATCTGCCACCTTATAAATGCTTACTGGTGCAATATTCGCCTAAAGATCTTTTAAATAATGCAAGGGGCGTACCGGCGGCTGAGCGGGAATGATTATGCCTTAATTACCATTAACTCCGGATTTTCAATCATTCTAACGGCTTTTCTTGGAGAACTGTGCCTTATCTTATCGGATCGGGGAGGGGCACGATGATAGTTATAACAATATTTCAAACCATGCCGATTGCCGATTGCCGATATCGGGTCGGGGAAAGTCATGCGCGCATTAAGCTTTGGCAAGAGAAACTACCGATCACCGATGGCCGATATCGGGTCGGGGAAACATGTATGAGCAATACTTGATATACAATCTCATTACCGATTACCGATATTGCCGACCGCCGATATCGGGTCGGGACTTTGGCCGATGGCGCGATAGTAATGTACAAGGGAAATGGCCGATGGCCGATGGCCGATATCGGGTCGGGACTTCGACCGATGGCGCAATAGGGATGCATAAAGGAAATGGCCGATGGCCGATGGCCGATATCGGGTCGGGACTTCGACCGATGGCGCAATAGGGATGCATTTTGGATTTTTTCCAATATTTCAAAGGAATATTGCTTTTCTTAGTTCTATTGAAATTTCATAAAATAGGGATTATTGACATCAATTTTATTTTGAAAGGGACCCATTTCATATTTTAATGATCTTGTGAAAAATGATAAAGATGAAATGGGGGGTTGTTTGCAAGGCACAACAATTGGCGATTCACTGGGAGAACCAGTTATCTCTGGAAAAGTCAAAAGTACTTAAAAAGTTTTTGGAATAGAGTTTCAACCATAAGCAAAATCCTTAATATAACTAGTTATCAATGTATCCCGAATATTACAGAAATAACTTCGATTTTTTCCTCTTTTTGAACTTTCTTTAGAATTGACGCATTTAAGATTTCAAATAAGCCTTGCTTGGTTTATAAATAACAAAAATAGAGGGTTTCTCCAAATCAGCTTTTATAATATACTCGCTTGTCATAGGTAGAGCCTCTGCTGCCAGCAAACGTTTATAGTCTCGACAGGGATACCTTTTAACCATTTGATTGCCCATTGTCCCATTCAATTAAGATTGTTATTATCAGAGTGAATTCAACACATATTTTCATATTTTGTTCATTTTCTTTTTCTAAAAAAAAAAAAAATTGTATAAGATAAAAAGCCATTGTCCTGGTTTGGTGGCCAGTTGTTGACAATGCCACTCACTGGTAGTAGTTTAACTGAACAAGCTAGCTCGTGATGAGACTCCTTGTCTTGAAATTTCAAGCCATTACCCTGTTTTGGTAGACAATATTGGTAATGTCAGCTAAGCTATTTTCCTATGAACGTAGTAAGCAGGCTTGTGATAAGACCTCTTATCTTTGATATCTTTATATTTTAGAATTAGACTCTGAAAAATCATCATCTTTAATAAATGGGGTAGACAGTCATTTCTTTAAGGATTAATGGATGACAAGTTAGGAGTTAAAGATGCTGATGTTGAATTATCTTCTATTCCTGATATTAATGACCATTTGGGGCGGATTTGAAAACAGAAATGACCATATCATTTTTTTTACATATTCTAAAAAGGAATTAATCAAAGTTAATTTGCAGTTTCTGGATACAAGTGATATCTAATTTTTTTTTTTAAACATTCTTCCTTTTTGGTTGAAAATTCTATTGTTTGAAAGCAAGTACCGATGATAATTCTATAAGACAACTAATTAAACATAGTAAAGGGCCAATAGAGTATGTCTTTCAACTTTATTTGCTAAAAGTCTATAAGCTAAAAAAGAAAATCTTATGAAAATAGAGGGAGAAGGGGTTACCTCCTCAATTGAAGAATTTTTTAAAGATTAGGCCATTTACAGGGAGAGATTCCCTTACACCTGTTAGGTCTTGCAATAGAAAGGTTGAATGACCTATCTTCTCACAAATCTGAAACGGTCCAAGCCACAGCTTTTGGAACTTGGTATGTTTACCTTTATCCTCATGGGCTTTATCCCATTTCAGAACTAGATCGCCAACTTGGAAGTCTTTTGATCCTGAAGAGGCTGAATCAAAAGCTGCTTTTATGATTCGCTGATGCTTGGCATGGGTATCCTTGGCTTTGTCTCTTTCTTCTTCTAGCTTAAGGATTTGATCACATCTGAGTTGAATAGAAGAGGAAGGAGTTTGTTCGATGAATTGCATGAGGGCTAAAGAGGGTAAGACAAGATTTGTAGGTAATATTGCTTCTTTCCCATAAACAAGATTAAACGGAGAGGTTCCTATGGAAACCTTTTGAGTAATCCTATCAGCCCATAATGCAAAGACCAATGTTTTATGCCAGTTCCTGTGATTCTGTTCGATTGTACGTTTGATAATCTTGATCAGATTTTTATTAGTAGATTCTGCCAAACCGTTACCTTGAGGGTAGTAATTAGCTGAATACTTTAATTTGAATCCTCTTTTAACAGCAAAATCAATCATAGAGTTGCCCGAAAAATAGGAAGCATTATCAAATACAAGTGCAGTTGGAACACCAAACCTGGTAATAATGAATTGATCGATAAATTCTATGATTGCCTCAGAATTTGTTGTTTTTAAAGGAACTGCCTCTACCCATTTAGTGAAGTAATCGGTAGCAGTGAGAATGTACTTATGCTGCTTTGAAGAAGGTGGATTGATTTCCCCGATGATGTCCAGTCCCCATTGATCAAATGGATGTTCAATGTTAACTGGTTGGAGAGGGAAAGCTGATTTTCGTTGCCTTCCTCCAGCAGTTTGACAATTTAAGCATTTCCTCACATACTCATGGGTATCTCTGAAAAGGGTTGGCCAATAGTATCCAGCATGAATGATCTTGTGAGCTGTGGTGTCAGCTCCAAAATGTCCTCCTGCTGGTCCATCATGTAATTCCTGCAACACCTTTTGGGCTTCAGTTTTTTCAAGGCATCTTAGCAGAATAGAATCATAATTTCTTTTGAAAAGCACATCATCAATAAGTGAAAAACTCTTTGCTTTTAATCTGATGGCCCTTTTGCTTTTGTAAGATAAATGAGGAGGAGCATGACCATTTTTAAAATAAAATATCAAATCTGTATATTGAGATTCTGAGTCGGTGACACTTATCTGATTGATTTCTTCGGTTGGATCTGTATCGCTTGATTCAGGTATGTTGGAAGCTCCTGCTAATACCCTGCAAAAACCTTGGCCTCTAACAATCTTTGCTGGCCTAATGTCTAAATCATACTCTTGAAGTGCAGTGACCCAGTTAGCCCTTTTTTCACCCAGTTCCCTTTGCATGAGTAGTTGTCTAACAGCTGAAAAAGGAACTATCACTTTCGTATGGGTTTTTAGGAGGAAGGGTCTATAATGCTTAACCGCTTTGAACATAGCGAAGGCTTGTTTTTCGACATCAGAGTAATTTAATTCAGCACCTTGAAGATTCGAGCTAAAAAATGAGATAGGTGCTTCCAAGTTATGATCGTTCAATTGGGTAAGTACTGCTGCATATGAAGTATTGGATGCGATGGTGTACAATGTGAAAGGATTGGAGAAGTTTGGAGTAATCAAGGATGGGGCATTGATGATAGATTGCTTTATTTGATCAAAAGCTTCCTTTTCTATTAATCCCCACTTAAAAACTGCATTCTTCTTAATCATTGATTGGAGAGGTGAAATGATATGAGAAAAATCAGGAACAAATCTTTTAACAAAATTTATCTGACCGAGGAATGACTGCATCGATTTTTTGTTGTGAGGGAATGGGATTTCCGAAATTTCTTTGATCCGATCAGGATCAATATAGATACCATCTTGGGAAACAACAAAACCTAGGAGTTTACCTTGATCCAAAGCAAAGAATGACTTTTTGGGGTTCAGAGAGATTCCATATCTTTTACATCTTTGAAAGATTTGATCAAGGTCATGTAAATGATTAGATCTCTTTTTGGAAAATACAGTTATGTCATCTAAATAGATGACTACTGACCTATTAATCAATCCCCTAAAGGCAGTGTCCATAGCTCTTTGGAAAGTTGCTCCTGCATTTATGAGCCCGAAGGGCATCTTTTGATATGCATATGTTCCCCATTTTGTTCTAAATGTTGTTTTGAGTTGGTCATCAGGATGAACTAAAACTTGGTTGTATCCTGAAAAACCATCAAGAAAAGACATTAATTCAGAACCTGCTACAGATTGGAGTATTTGCTCCATGGTAGGCAATGGGAAATTATCCTTTAAGCTTGCTCTGTTCAGATTTCGGAAATCGATACAAATTCGAATGTCGCCATTCTTTTTTCTGACAGGTACCATATTAGAAACCCAACTGGAATGTCGGACTGGGAATATAATCTTAGCTTTCAGGAGTTTGTTAAGCTCTGATTTAATCTGACTTTCCAAATTGGGATGTATTTTTCTTAACTTCTGTTGTATAGGTTTTTGATCTGGAAGCATCGGGATCGTGTGCTGGATAATAGATGTATCATAAGTCTTTAAGTCATCATACTTCCAAGAAAAAATGTGTTTATTCTTTCTCAATAGTTTAACAAATGCTTCCTTTTCTTGTATAGTAAGTCCTAGTCCTAAATTTACATTCTGAGGACTTTGCTCAGTACCCAAGTTTATTAATTCAAACCTTAGAGTAGAACTTTGGATCTTTGTATTGGTTATAGGTTTAAATCTGTCCTTTATATCATAAAGATCCTCGAGTTTCACCACTGGCTTGGGAATTGCATTTTCTTGGGATGCTTCTTTGATTTGGGAATTGTGTTCATCTTCCTCTATGATCTGATTATCATAGGACTTTTCAGAAGTCAAGAAATGTAAGATATCCTTATCATGATTAAAAACTCTCCAATTGGTAATATTGTCAGGAATTGAAGGTCTGAAAATTAACTCTACAGAAAATCTATCTGGGCTGTAGTCTTCTGAAGGTAGGAGTTTTGAGGCTACATTGGCTAGTAGGTCAGCAGCTGAATTCTGGGATCTGGGGATAGAAGAGATATTAAATGCTAAAAATTGTGAAGTGAGGTCTTGCACAAGTGATTGGTAATGCTTTAGATGGTTTGAAAGGCAATGAATTGCGTTTCTAACCTGCTTAATGATGATTTCTGAATCACCAAAAACCTTTAAGTATTGCACTTTAAGGCCGATTGCCTTATATAAACCCTGAACTAGGGCTTCATATTCAGCTGTGTTATTCGTGCATTCAAATTCTAACCTGCAAGACAGCATTGTTCTTTCCCCATTTGGATTGACCAAAATGCAACCTGCTCCTGAGCCTTCGTTAGACTTAGAGCCATCAAAGTATAAAGACCAAAATAAAGGTGTATTAACAGTTGTATTTACAACCTTCTCATTATCATTAAAACATCTAGACATATGCGTTTGTGAGAAATTTTCAATCTGAGATGTGAAATGATTAATTGAGAAAGGGGAGGGTTGGGCAACAAAGTTGCCAAAGAATGACTCGAATGAATAATTACCTAAAATATTGTTGTTGAAAGGTACATGGTGATTCTCCTGCTCGAAATCGGTAACTGTATGGGTCATATGTTTTTCTCGGTCTATCTTGATCTGATTTGGCTTGCCTTTATAAGGGAGCCACATATGTGACCAATCGGTGGATATGTACCCATGTAATTTTTCGGACCAGTCTCTGCTCAAAATCAGACCGTAAAACTCAGGTATATCGGCTATAAGGATATCAATTCTTTGAACTACTCTTGGATCAGCAGACAACCTGATGGTTACGGAGTTAATCTCACCAACGACCTGTACCTTGGTTCTGTCTAATTGAACAATATGGATAGAGGACTTATGGGGTTCAATGTTCAGTTTGGAGCAAACTGAAGCTGGCATTATATTGGAAGACGCCCCTGAATCAATTAAACAGTTGTGCAGATTTCTATTGTAGATTTCATAGGTTAGGAGGAATGGTGGAGTATGAGAGCTTGATCTGTCACCAATTAGGATGGAGTCTGTGGCTTCAACCATGCTTGGAGGTGACTGTCCTGAGTCATTTGCGGCTTTTGAACTAGGGAGAGGAGCTGAAGGGACAGCATTCAATTCTTTGAGGAGTAACTTTTGCTGATGTTTCAGTTTGCTAAGCTCAAACATAGTTATGTTGGCTTTGGTCTTTTTCATGTCATCAATAATATTGTATTCCATGGAATCAGATACCACTAATGTTTTAGAAGTTGATGGGGGAGTTGAGGGCTGATTTTGAGAGACTGCTACAGGCGGTTTCTTTGGAGGGATTTTCTCTTTTGTTGTAGTAGCACCTGCACTTCTTTTCTTTGAAGTTACCTGAACAGGATCAGGAACGCCTTTACTCCTAGTGGTGACTGGGAAAGCTTCTTCTTCGTTATCTGTATCAGGATCGGGGAGTATGAAATCCCACATTCCATGACACTCAGCCACTTTTTCTTCATCGTTGGATGGTGGAGTTGTCTCTTCTTCTTCTTCTTCCTGGTCAGAGTCAGCGTTTGATATGACATTAGGTGGTTTGGATTCTGTTTTCTTGTAAGTCCTAAAAGGTCTTTTGCTTGTTGATTCGGCCACCTGCTTTTTAATGTCAATCATTTCATTGGACAGTGTTTTCAGGACTTTTTGTAGTCCCTCCATATCATATGGGTCTTTAGAACTTTTCTTTTTGGAGTCCTCTTTAAACGAAACTTTCTTGGCTTTCCTATCCTCCAAGGCAGCTTTCTTCTCTAAAGAATTAATGCGCTTCTCAACATCAAGTGATTCTTTCATGTTCTCAGCTAAGGTAGTTTTCCCAGCCCGATCTACGAAAATAGCTATATTAGCAGGTAGGGCGGTGATATACCATTCGCTACGTATTTGCTCACTGGGTTTGGAAGCGGTAGGGATTTTATTAAGGAGTTTATTGAAACGAGCATTGAATTCCTTGATAGGTTCCCTATGTTCTATCCTTAAGTTGGAGAGATCATTTATTAAGGTTGCTAAAGATCTGTCATCTCCATACTTAGTCAAAAACTGCTCTTGGCACGTATTCCAGTTGGTAATGGATCCGGATGGTAGAGAAAAATACCAAGATCCAGCCGATCCTTGTAAAGTATAAGGGAAGAGTCTGACAACAACATCTTCATGGGCTACCCCTTTTAGGTTGACCGATAGCATGAAATTATTAATATGTTCTTCGGCCTGAGTACCATCATCTGGGGTTAACTTAGGGAGCCATTTTTCGGGTGCATCGGGTAAAGGATGCAACGGTGCAGGCATGTTGACCGCGCCTGGCCTCGTCCATGGATCTGCCATTGTAATAGTACCGGGGTTTGATACTACTATTGAAGTTCCAGATGAATGGGGAGAAGATGATACCGAAGGGTGAGTCGATTGAGATATTGAGGCTTGTGTTCCCTGATGAACAACATTATGCAGTGGAGGGGTGGATGATTGACTTTGCAGATGAGAGGATGAAATGGAGGACATGGAAGAAAATTCCTCACTATCGGATTGCTTAGTGTGCTTCTTGTCCTTTTTCCTTTCGGGCAAGGGGAACTGAATGGGTTCAATACCAAGTTTTCCACTTTGCAATCTGGTGAGTGGATGAGATAGGTTGAACTGCGAAGTCGTACTGCTTTGTGACAACTCAGATTTTTGCGGCGAGATCGAGAAAGTCTGAAGTTGATGGATTAGAGACTGGACTTCAGGGGATTCAAGGCTCAATTGTTCTGAGGGTCGAGGGGTATGAGCAGTGGTTGTTGACTCCTGTTCTTCTTGATCACGCGTTGGAGAACCAGCACGTGATTGAGAATGAATAGGAGATTCGGAGGGAGAATTACTCTTGGAATGGCTTGTGGTTTTTGGTTTACTTTCCATTCATAGTTGGGGCCCTCCTTCTAGCGCCAAAAATGTTGAGGCCTCGAAAATCGTTGCACCAACATTGGGGAAAACCACCCGGTCCGGACCTTAGTACAATTCCTTTTCCGTTTGGTGTGGTGGCTCCGACTGGGGATAATGGGACCAGTTTCCCAGCAATAGATGAATGGGATGAATGAATACTTTGTTGATAACAGTAATGGTGAATGAATATCTAAAACTATTGACAAAAATGCAATAAAACTATCCCGGGAATCTATTGGAACATCTAAAGCGTAGCTTTTGATATTCTATATCCAAACAATACAATTATATAGATGACTGCATTTATATGGACATAGATATTAAATCATTTAAAATGGCTGCACCTAAATAGTTAAGCACAACGATCAAAACAATACTACTAAAACTTTAAACATTCATACTATTAACGCATACATGATGAATAGTAAGGCATCTTATTAAACATCCAATAGTGGTATGAGTAAGATTTCCTGTCATTATGCATGTATACAATTAACAGTAGCAAGAATAAATACACAGCGAAATAATATATTCAGAATGAATCTAAACAAAAGATAAAAATACCAGTTGAATAGCAAGTCACTCCCGATATGAATCGCTACATATGGCTTTCACTTAGATGCATCAACATTCCTCAAATCAACGACAGTAGTGCACAATTGAATTAAGAAACTTTCTTCATTTAAATAAAAGCAGCTGGTCGAGTTTCATAAAAGAATAGAGGCTGAAGCACAATAGTGCAAACTTCAGTCTGTTAAGTCTTATACAAAATTTTACGACCCTTTCTAAATGCATGAAAGGGTCTATAAATACTAAACTAATCTAAAAATATTTATGAAACAAAATGGCTAATTATTCTGATATCATTACTTCTTCGTTGCTATTTTCCCTGGCAGATTAAAGAGCTGGATGGTGACTCATTCTGTCGGCTGCTTATCTTTAGACCTTAGGTGATGAATGTCGAGCATCGGCTGAATCTTTGGCGGTTTGTTTGTTCGTGAGCTGAGCTGGGCGGCAAATGTGGCATCTTGGATTTCAGGGATCATGTACTGAACAGCATCGGTCAAACATTTAATGGCGGCTCGTTGTTCATAGGGCTTAATGAGGAAGTGCCAATATGTTTCTATGCTTAGGCTGTTAACCCCGGCAATTAATTTTCCTCTGTTCTCTAACTCTGGGTAAGATAATTGTTCCAATGTATGAGCTGTAATTACCTTTCCGGGTGTACACTGGGTAACAATGTTTGATAAGTAAAGTGTATCATTAACCAGATCAATCAGATTGTTAGAAGTCAAT
>APFE031386525.1:0-10138 GCA_000404065.3 Pinus taeda
ATATATT
The DNA here is from genome assembly GCA_000404065.3 of Pinus taeda. Lineage (NCBI taxonomy): Eukaryota > Viridiplantae > Streptophyta > Pinopsida > Pinales > Pinaceae > Pinus > Pinus taeda. The sequence goes on from APFE031386525.1 coordinate 8, forward strand.
CTACACCACACTCGAATTAAAGTGCATCGATTTTCCTAAACATGCCACATTGGTAGAGTTTATTACAATAATTGTAACAAACTTATTATTCTTGTGCTATGCCTCTAACACTTATACTCATTAACACGAGTAACTTCTTATGTTACTTAAATTAACATTAAATCATCCAACACAACTATAATACCCAACATCAAATCAACTCACATCATCCAATATAAATATCACAATACAATGTCACATATATATAGACGTCATAATAACACTTCATGTGACATTAAACAAGTGAGAACATGTATGCAGAACTTTTCTTTATAGAGTTTTGAATTCATGTACACTAGAATTCGCCCGCAACATAACATCGGATTACATAACACAAAACCATAACACAAGCCCCTCCACTCACATTTATTTGTATGGCACAAAAAATTTTGTTGTACATGAATTCAAGACACATTTAAGGAAGAAGTTTTCCACGCATGTAGTATCATTTATTTAATGTGAAGTAAAATTTTATTATGTTCCGTTTATATATATTGTCTTATTGTATTGGGGCATTATATTAAATGTTAATGTGATATTCGGAATTAAGGTTTGAATGTAAATTTTGCCAACACAAGAAGTCACACAATCTAAGTTTGCTAGAGGTGTAATCTAAAAGTAGTATTCATAAGTTACTTAGGTTCATTTCAATAAACATTGTTGGTGCCAAAATATTTAGTAACATAATTTTAATTAAATGAAACATTTTCATTTTGATTGTGGATTTACCATGACAATGACTTTCATTAACGCGTGACCTTATATGTATTGTATTGATTTTATTGCAACATATATTTTCATTCACATATGAGCTTATATGTATCACATATCTATGTAGCTCACATCCAATAGAGTTAATAGTTGACATTTTTAGGATGCATGGAATCTGATTGTAAATTTCAGGAATCCATTCACCTATAAAAGTACTATGTATCTTTTGAGAGATTTATTTAACCCAATGAATTTTTTCAACTTCAAACTTACTATTATGTATATGAGAATTTATTTTATCTAATGAAAATTTTCAAATTCAAACTCCCTTTTATATATATATACCAAAAGTGCATTCTTTCTGTTAGAGGTGGGACATCAACAAGGTTTATTGCAATAATTGTGACAAACTTATAACTACTATTCTTGAACTATGCTTCTAACACTTATTACCGTGTGTGACTTCTTTTACCAAAATTAACATTAAATAATCAAACACAACTATAATACCCAACCTCAAATCTACTGACATCATCCAATATAAATATTACAATACAATGTCATATCACATATAACAATATAACACTTCACGTCAAACTAAACAAGTGACAACACATGTATGCAAAACATCTTCTTTATAGAAGTTTTGAATGATGCACACTAGAATTCGGCCGCAATCTAATCTCGGATGACATACCACAAAACCATAACACAAGCCCCTTCACTCATCCTTTATTTATATTGCACAAAACTTTTCTTGTACATGAATTCAAGACATACTTAATGAAGAAGTTTTACGCACATGTATTGTCATTTATTTAACATGAAGTGTAAAGTTTTACGCACATGTATTTTCATTTATTTAATATGAAGTGTAATTATGTTACATTTATATAGAGAGTGTTATTGTATTGTGGCATTTATATTGAATGTTGATGTGATATTGGGAATTCTCTTTGTGTTTGATTGTGTAACTTTTTAAGTTAAGTATAAATGTTAGAGCAATAAGTTAGTCAAAGTCATTGTAATAAACATCGTTGGTGCTAGACATTTAGAAGACCTGGCACAACTTAACTCGAGTTTGAATTGTAAAATTTACATAATTATATTGTTACAATGTTATAAATTTTGCATAACATTGTATGGATTTTACATTCATATTCAAAATTAAAATACACTTAAATTATATTGAAAATATTGTTGGCAAATAACAACAAAGTAAAATATACCTACAATCATATTTATGAATCATTCTTTAGTTTGTTATGTCAGAGACGGGAATCGAGCCCAAGTTAAATGGGAGGGTAGAAATATTTTTTATCGACACTCAAATTGCGTCTAGTTTACAATTATATAAATGAAATTTAATAGGTAAATTAATTTCTTTATTTTGCATATTCAAAATTAATAAATTCACCAATTTCACTCTTTAACATAAATTTGTATTCTCACAATTTTTCATTTACACGAAACTCTCACAACTGCAGACGTGGGATCATTTCTTCGGAGGATATAAAATGTATCAGGACATAATTTTGGTCTTGGTGATATATTGATCAATCCTAAGGGTTGAATTATGACGAATGATTGCACCTCGAATTTTTTTTGTTATTTGAGAAAACAATCAATAGATGATCCACAAAATAAGATATTATGAAATGCTAATCCGGTCATTTCAAAGGATTTGTTTACTTTGATTTTGCAGCCCAACATAATGCCAAGTTCATTGAAAAGAATATTGACAGTCAGAATTGGTAGTGGAACACATATAAATTTGTAAAATTAATGTTAAGGATGATAGAAAGACATATACGACTAGTTTTTTTTTTATTAACTGATTTTAGAATATTTTTAAAATATCAACATAAGTGAATACTCATAATTTTTCTAAATATGGTGTTCAAAATATTTCTAAAATAAAGTTTACAACGCCAAAATTAAACTCGTTGAATTCAAAAATCTGCTGTATGATAACAGACCGTCACCAAAACATGGAAACCAAAGTTTGCAAACATCGAACTTTGATTAATCAACGAACGGAAATACATTGAAAAGGAAATGATGCATGACATAAGGGTTACCTGAAAGAATAACTACAACGCGGAAGGATAATAAGTCTTATTATAAAAGATACATAACTAGCTACATGTTTCACTGTATACGAGATGGGAAATATCTGACTGAGGGCCTTCAAGTACATTATACTACATTCCTCTCAATCTGTTTAGAGGTAGTAGTCGAATTAACATACACCTTTCCTTTGGTACCACCCATTCTTATAAACTTTCTATATTGATTGAATGTCATTGTTCTATACAAGGGAGGGTTGCAGTCGTTGATCAGCTCTTGAATAGGTCCCACATTTCTATCTCCACAAGGGTTGCAAAAACCAGCGATGGACATTCGTGCTCTGCTTTCGTTGACGACAACTCTATGTTCAACGCTCTTGTACATGCCATTTGTAAATATTTGCACGAGCATAAATGAATCATTGGTATCAAAAACTTATCCCAATTTTCATGAATATTTTAGAATATTGTGCTTCACTCAAAAGAAAATTGAATTTTTTGATTAGCAGTTCTTAAAGTCTAATATCGGAAATGTAGTAATATTAGACAATTTTTTGTTTGTTAACAGTTTAATTAAAAAATTATCTAAGTTATAGCTTTATATAAGTATGGGATGTATTCGATTCATATATATACATAAATATTTATGGAATAACTACAATAGGTAAATTTTCATAAATTTTAGAAATCACATTTTAAAAAATTAAAATTCCTTATTATTGTTATTATAAGAAGTAAACTGCTTTTTAGGCTTATAGCAATGGTTATCAGTTGTTTTGTTAAAATATTTAATGGTGTAAATGTCACTTTTTATGCTTATAGCAATGGTTATAAGTTGTTTTGTTAAAATATTTAATGGTGTAAATGTCACTAGTTTAATTTCAATTGCAGAAGATAAAAACCATTCACAAGACACTAAACTTACAAAGATAGGTGACCATTCCCCTCGAACATTGAAACTACCCACAACCTCCACCTAATTCGTAATTCGGAAAAATCTATGCTACATAAACTCTTTTTCTTTCACCGTGAAGAACTTATCAATGATATCGTACTTATACTCACATTAAATATTACCACCAAATTCGAAATATTTATCGCATTAATTATATTCATGATATATTTAAGGTTCATAATATATGGTTTCACCCCCAAAAAATACTTAAATCATAATACATTTTTTCTAATTCCTTTAATCATAAAAATAAAGTGATGAAATCACGCGAATCAGTTCGACGACGCAAACAGTACACTGCCTAATCTAATTCACATCCCAGACATACAAAAAAATAAGATCTTATTGAATTATAATTAGGATAAAGTGTTTTTCATAAGCTGACCTGCATTTGGTCACCTAGGTTTACAACTAAAGCGTCGGGGATCGGTTTCACAGGAACCCAGGAGTCATCCTTTCGCACTTGAAGCCCGGGAATTACATCATCTTGAAGTAAGAATGTTATGCCTCCTGGATCGGAGTGAGATGACAAACCCAATGTCAGATCTGGCTCTGGACATGCTGGATAATAATTTGTTCGAATACACATGCCCATATCTTCCTTTCCTCCAAATGCTTCCTTCAGATAATCCGAATGAAGACCGAGGTTCACAGAAAATACAGACAGCAGCTCCAGGCAAAGATCTACCACACTTTTGCAGTATTCTTTCATCTCTTTCCTGCATAAACCTCTCCATGATATACTCGTAAGTCGTTCCGAAGAAAAACAATATATATTTTGCAGTCAGATATAATCATAGATAGAGATTTAGAACTAGTTATAATTACCTGTCGTTCTCTGGTTTGGAAGGCCATTTACTTTCATTTCTGATACTGAGTGGCAGGAAATGGTGAAAATAATAATCGCCCCAATCAAGAACATCTCCTTTCTGACCCGGCCCACACTCCCCTCCGCCTCCCCCATCTGCGCCCCTCCCTGGCCCCCCGCCACCCCTACCGCCTCCCCTCCGCCCGCGCAGGGCCACCCCCAGGCCGCCCACCAGCCCGACCGGCGGCGGGTCGAATTCCGGGAATCGACCGCCGCCGCGGGCTGGGCGGGCGGCCCGGGGGTGGCGCTTGCGCGCACTCAGGGCATCCCCGGGCTGCCCCGCCCGCAACTCACAGCGCGGCGAGCCGAATCCCGGAATCGACCGGCCGCCGGTCGGGGGGGTGCGGGGGCGGGCTCGGGTGGCCCCCCTACGCGGCGCAGCGACACCCACGGGCCGCCCCCCGCCCGACGGGCGGCGGGTCGATTCCCGGAATCGACCCGCCGCCGGTCGGGCGGGGTGGGGCGGCCTGGGGTGGCCTGCGCGGGCGGAGGGGGGGTGGAGGGGTGGGCGGAGGGGGCCGTTATGGTTCCTGTGCGTATTTCTTTTCTTGTTTCATTGCTTACTAGCTAAAATACCAACCAGATGATCCTTGAAAGATTCATTTGATTTGTCACTGCTGGGTCGAAACCCTTTTCTCCTGTTTGATTATTAATTGGTGTCACGTTTCAGCTAGAAATTGTGTGTGGCTGCAGGATGTAGGCTTTCTGTGAGAGCTCAAGGAGAGGTGCAGTTCTTCTGCCTCGCTGACCTCAGCTGCCTCTGCGAAGAAGAAATTCAGGGAATCTACCGTTGTAATTTCCCATATTTGATCCTTGGTGATATCATTGTCATGTAGCTTTCCCCTTGTCAGTCAGTAATCAAATTCTTTGCAGCAGCCCTCGTGTAAAATCTTTTTTTGGACAGAGATATCAAGACAAAGGTATTGTCCACTGCAGCAATATGAGATTGCATATGGAGTTTCATCGAGACCTTTGATAATTATGATCATAAATGATTGGTGGTACAGCGCATCCAGGTTTTTATGTTCAGTGGCATTGGCCTGGTGTGATTGATGAGCAATCATGCAGTCCCTCAACCCATGTGGCGGCGTCTTAGGTTGTGGCGCCTTATGTCCAATTGATAAATAAGATCTGGGTAGCTCCGGCTTGTTCCCAATATGATTTGGATTTCACTCTGTATCGATCGAGAGAACATAGAACGCACGGATACCGGACCTGCGATAGCATGCCTTGATTGGGCGAGCACCATGTTATACAGAAGAAATATCAGTCCACTGATGTTAGTGTGTGCCTCCACTCAGAGATCGGCTTTCGGTTATGTACACTGAAGATAGTAATATATTTTCAGCGTTGGCTACCGTGGCCACAAATTTGCGTAGACTCTGCATTTTTGTTGGAATCTTGCTTCTTCCTTTTTTCTCATTTTACTTCGGGTTTTTTTTTTTTTAAACTTGACTTCGGGATTGTTTGAATTGTGTCAATGAATTTAGCATTATCAAAATTCATGAAAAAAAAAATCAAAATTATTAAAAAAAAAATTTAAAAAAACCTACGGTAATTTAAAAAAAAATTACCAAAATTTTAAAACTGTAATCCAAAATTTCAAAAAAAATCACCAATTTGATCTTGGTGCAAGTAGCCAGGCTGTTCAGTTTTGGACAAGGTTGGCATTATTTATACACTTATGAGAGAGCTTGAATTTCATTGACAGAGCTTGATGCAGACTTCGAAATCAGGGGCTTTGATATCTATTCGATTTCACTACTAGAAATTGTAGATGTTACTTATTAGAGAGCTTGAATTTCATTGACAGAACTTGATGCAGACTTGGAAATCATGGGCTTTGATATCTATTGGATTTCACTGCTGGAAATTGTAGATGCTCTTCTGTTGCTCAAGCTATTGCCACGGGCAAGCCTCATATTTTTTTCAGCCTCCTAAGCTGGCACATTGTAAACATTTACCGCTTCCTTATAACAAATATAGAGTGGAGTTGTGGGCTATTGCCCTAAAGCTTTCGCTCAAGTAGATCTACTCGAAATCCAAGTGGTATTGGTCGATTGTAAAGGGAAAAGTTATTTTAATTTTATTTTCTGAGGTATTTTTTTAATTGGAATTGAGCATCTTAATCATTTTATTAATTAAAAAATTTAATAGAGATTTTAAATTTTAAGATGCAATTATATTTTAGTAGTTTCCATGATATCAATGGATGAAATTCACATCACTAATTTCCCTCTATATCTAAATCATATGATTAAACTTTGTTTAAATTATTTTTCTACAAAGCTAGATTAAAAAGTTGCCATGCCATTTGTTAATGAACACCTATCAAGATTAACTAGAATGGTAAGACTACAAAACTTTACATACATCTACCATAACAAGAATAGGAGGATTACAAAACCTTACACATACACTTGTCATAATAGTGGAAAGGTGTATTTCGAAATAAAATGGTTATCCATTTCAAAACATTGATAACGTGTGTCCAATTCCAAATAAAAATAACAGGTGTCCGTAAGTGTCATTAACCTGTCCATCAATTTCACCATTTCATGTTCTTAGTAATAATTTGTAGAGAGATAACATGAACAAAAGAATTTTTTATCCAAATAAATTCATTGTTTCATTCACTCTTTATAACTTTAAAATTAAAAGTGCAATAAGTGCAATTTGCATGCAAAATTCATTTATGTAATATAAAACATTGAAAACTACACAACAATTTCACATCTCCAATTTATATACAATGTTAAATAAATTATATTTTTTGCCACACTATACTATTATCAAAATCTATTGAGTAGATATAACAATGTCACTATTAAAAAAAACATAAATAACTCGATGTTCAAGTGAAGTGACATATAAATTAACTATTAACAATGATTCACCATTAACAAATGATATTTATTTTTTTCCCTTTTTCTTATTTTGATTTTGTATATTACTAAATTTTAATTCAAAATAATATATCAATCAATTTTTTATTAATAGCATAACCAATTCAAATTCTAACTTTGTAAACATAGTAAACACTAACAACTTGACATGTAAAGATAAATAGAGTTGTACGATACACCTTAATACCTTAACTTAGGCAGGGTAACATACCCCGGTAACCTCACATGTAAAAGCAGAGAGTTAGAATTTTTTTTATACAAATTACCCACAAGTAATTATCCGATTCACAACTCCGCAATTCCTCATTAACCATTAGATATAATGTATTATCCAATTCACAACTTCGCAATTCCTCATTAACCATTAGATATAATGTTCATTAGTACATGAAGTAAATTGCAACAAAAGATAGTAAGTTGCATAACCATTAACCACCACTGTGGTAGTGTAATAACATAAACTGTCTCATGAATCCTTGCATCCATTCCATGATTTCTTGTAATAAAATATCACCCCTTCCGCTTTCACAATATAAGGAGGAAACAGAGAAGAAAAAATCAACATTATACAGCTTTCTAAACAGTCCTAACATGGAGGTTTCTTATGTACCTGAGGTTCTCTGACTGAAGAGTTGTTCTTGAAAGTCACTCACATCAGGGTCTGCTATCTTTCAATCCACCCGACCATGAGATTCGTCCCTCGGGACCAGAATCTCCCCTCTTGCCTCTTGCTAGATCGCAGTCCTCTGCAAGTGCTCGTATAGTGACCCGCCGCCGGTCGGGCAGGGCGGGGCTGCCCGGGGGTGGCCCTGCGCGGACGGAGGGGGAGGCGGGGTGGCCTGGGGGTGGCCCTGCCCTTTTAACTTCTTGTGGTTTCCTTAACATCAACACCCAATAATTGAGGGTTTGGTTGTCGCTTTCAAAGTTGTGATGGTATTTCTGTGACCTGAGCTTAAACGGATTGTTGGTTCGGCTAATAGGACAGCCAGTCATCATTAACTTCGTGGCTGGGCCCTTTCCTGTTTTGAAATTAGTTGACAATTGAACTGTTTTATCATTTGTCCTGCATTCAAGCTTGACACTGCCTTTCGTCTTGTCTATTTCACTTATTTGGGGACTGTAGTGGTGGACTGCTGTCGTGAAAGGGATTTTGATATCCATTTGAAAAGATGGGGATGGAACTGTATAATTAGAAGTCAGAACTATGCCTGTCAGAACTAGATCTCATATGATGCTAAACTAGATCTCAGTAGATACAGTGCAAATATGGTGACTTCCAAAATTGGTTGTATCCTTTTTATGAATATATACGGATCAGGTCTGGCTGACTTGATTGTAATACATGGGTTTCGCAGTCAAGCGTATTACGAACTGTGAATCAATGCGCCTATCTTTGCTCGCATGCAATGTTTCGGAATTTGAAGAATTCGAAATGTTGAGTATGGAAATTACCAGATTGTTGAATACAGAGATGGACTTCAAAGATGTATTGAGAGGACTTGAGAGATTAAACAATTGATTTAGTTCTTTTTCTTTAAATTTAGAGATTACAAAATTTATAAAATAGATTAAACAACTCATTTGGCTGTGTCGAGAATATTTGTAAAATCATAAACTAGAGCAAACAATTAACCATACCTCTATCTATAAAATTTCAAAATATACAAGTTGAACAATATTAATAATGCTAATTTAGCATACCTCAATAGAAGTCAGAAGTTAAATATAATAGAGATGTAATACTACCCAACTTACAATAAAAAGAAATGCTAATTTAACATAAAAGCACACATTTTTTTAATTTACTCGCATCTTTTTGTAACTCAGAGAAGCTTGAGGAGATGTAAGATTTTCCTATATGGACATGAAAGTGGCATGGACAAGAGTGTTAGAGGTAAGAGGATGGTATGATATTACTTCAAAAATTTGAAATCAATGCTTTTCATACAAACAACATTGAAAGAAGCTGCGGATGTAAATGGATATGAGTATATTTTAATATGGATTATTTTGTTTGATAAATATATATAAATATAGCAAATGAGAATCAGAAATATAGATGCATTTCATGTTTGGTCTAAATAGGCATTATCCATCGCATTACCAAAAGCCCAAATGTTAAAATTAACTAGAAAGATAGGGGTTTTAATTCATATTATTTTAATATTAATAATATCATAAATTTATAGATGTGTCTTTATGGAAAAGTGCCTTTTTTGGTATTGCACTCATGGTTTTTTCATTTTTGGGTATTGCATTGGCATGGAGAAGTACACTCTTGAGTAATGTATTTATGGTGGGAAATTTTATGGTCTACTTTATAGTTTGTACTTTATTTAGACTATGAGGTGAAGAAAAGTAATTTAGAACATAGTATGAAAATCTCATTTAATTTGAGTAGCTTATTTTTATTGTGACCAATAAGATAAGGGAATGTTGATATTGGCGAATAGAGCATGTCAAAATTTTAAGTAGAGTGTTTACTTTTAAAGGAGGTTGAAAATTTGTCATAGTGTTAGAGGGGTGACAAATCTAGATGTTCTTTTTAAGGAAAGGGGGTTCATACAATTTTAAATGATTCAC
>APFE031386525.1:10732-92760 GCA_000404065.3 Pinus taeda
AAAAATGATATTCTACCAGAAACATTAATGTGTTTTTTCCTTAAAAATTAACTTTGTTTGAGACATAAAAAATTGGTTTTATTAGCATTTTTTAAAAAGTTTGAAAATTGACCGTAAAAAAAAAAACGTTATTCAGTAGCATCACTTTCGTTTTGAAGCTATATTTTGCACGAAAATTTCGTAGTCACCACCATTTTTAAAACACGTTCAAAATTGGCACCTAAAAAAAAAAACATCGTTCCAGTATACACACTTTTCGTTTTTAGCACTGTTTTTGATTTTTTTTTGGGGTTTTTGGGCCAGAGTTCCCGTTTTGAGTTTATAGTTTCCGTTTCAAAGTTTACATTGTTATTCATAAATCTTTTTAAGATAGGAATTCCGATCATGTAAAGCAATTTTATTATTATCTTTAGTTTTCCTAGTTAGAATCTGCCTCCAGAATTTCTTTGGAGCTGCCTTAGAGAGGTGTAAGAGATTCTCTTGTATTTTACAAATATACTGCCTTTTTTTTCCTTTTAGTTAGTGCTTTGTATATTTTTATCTTGCCAATTTTAAGAGATTCATCAACTACCTTAATTGCTCTCCTTGCACTTTTACAATCTTTGTCATACCATGGGTTGGTTTTGCTATTTTTTTTATTACTTGAAACTTCAATTGAGAACTTGTTAATAGAATATGAGAGGGTTGTAGTAAAATTATGATAGAGATAATCTATGTTGTCTATACTAGATAAAGAATCAAATTAGTTTTTAATTCATTTAGAAAGAGATATTTTTATTTCTATCAAAGATTAACTTCTTTTGGCTATAAGGATTATCTTCTATGGGATCTCTATGCATGACAAAATTGAGAGTTATAAGTAAAGGACTATGATTAGAGTCAGGCTCATGGTCGTTTAAGATGTCAAAATTTGTTATTTCATTATATAGAGTGAGATCGGAGATAACATAGTCTACCACGCTACTACTAAGCCCATGGATGCAGGTCATTTGGCTAGAATTGGGCCACTTCTTTAGACTGTTGCAAATTATGAGATCCCGAGCACTACAAAGATTGATTGGCTCTGACCCAAACAAATTATCTGCGAGGTCTTTAGAGCTCCTTTTGTATTGGCTAGCTAGAGGAAGGTCTTCGTCTAACCAAAGAGGATTAGTGTTGGAATGATTGCTTAGAAGAATAGCTTGGTTGCTTGAAGTTCGAGCATTAAAGTCACCCATTAAAAGGATATTGCCTTCATTCCTTAGGCTAGAAATATTATTCTCTAAACCATTGTAAGGACTATTTTTATCTAGATTCTTTTTCTTATAGAAGTTATAATTGATTGGGGAGGAAATAACAGATTTCTATGTAGGTATTTTTATCATAAATGTTAGTAATTTCTATCCAACCATATTGGTTGTAAGTGTTGTTTTTATAAATCCTAGCATGGGGAGAGATGTTCTTCTTTATGTAATAAGCTATACCCCCAATGCCTTTATAGGAGAATCGCTTATTCCATGTGGACCATAATGTAAAGCCATCTATGTTAGGGACCTTAGATTCTTCGTGTTCCCAAGTTTCAACAAGAAAAATAATATCAACAGCATTCGAGATCCAACTTAGCTTGGGGCCCTTGTTCCATGGTAATCCTTGACAATTCCAAAAAAAAATCTGAAGCATGTTGAATTGCTATTTATTATTATCTTTTTGGTTTCTATCTCGAATAACAGCTTTTCTATTTCTGATTATTGCCCATTTTCCTTCCTTCCTAGCTTCCTTTACCTTTTGAACCTCCTTTCTCAATTCTGCTTGATCTTCTGGAATGAGATCTTCATTTATAAATATTCCCTTTCCTTTTAGACTTGAGGTTTTACTAAGTATGTCATACTTATGGTCAGTAGAGCTCACCTTTATTTAGATCAACCTTCCTTTATTCTCAATTAGTTTCCCCAACCTTGTTGCTTCTATGAGACACATTGTTTCAATTTGCAATATGTTATGTAATTATGTCTGGGCTATGGCTAAAGTATCCTCGTCTACCTCCTCTTTCAAACCGAAGATTATAAAGTTCAATTCCCTTTTGTTATGCTCATGGTCTACTTCTATCAATTTTTTCATTTCATTTTTACTTGGTTTGATATCTAATTTACCTGCCACACTATTTAGGGTGAGGCGGCTATTAACTTTTTCTTCTAGTTCTTTAATCATGTCCTTCATTTTAAGACTCTTTAAAGTATCAACATCTACTTGCTGGGATGTTTGGTTCATATCTTGGTTTTGTTTTTCTATAACTTGCAACCTAGTCTTCATTACCTCCATCTTATTCTCCAATAGTTCTATTTTATTTTCTATTTGTTTTTGGATCTTGTCTTCAAGAGATGTGAATTTATTTTCCAGAATGGTTGCTAACTCTGTTTGTAGCTTGACTTCTCTTTCTTCTCTACGTTTCTCTAAAGACTCTATATACTCATAGAGGCTCTGTATAGTAATTGTGCTAGATCTACCTTTGGTAATCTTTGGTAATTGTGGTGAATTATTCATACTTGGAAATATATGAGCAGATATGTATTAGAAAAATATAAGGAATGTGTGCACCTGATATCAGCAAGCTGGACTGTAGACGCGCGTGCCCCAAATTGTTTTTTTATTACCGCAGAGAGATCTTGAATTATTTCCGTAGAGAGATCATAAATTATGACCGCAGAGATCATAAATTATTACCGCAGAGAGATCGTAAATTATTACCACAGAGATATCATAACTACAACACCCTAAATTATTACCGTGGAGAGATCTTGAATACATCACCCTAAATTATTACTGTAGAGAGATGGTAAATACATCACCCTAAATTGTTACCCCAGAGAGATTGTAATCTAATCATATTAGACAATTATATAAAATATCTATTTACAATAATAATGTTTAGATTTTTTCTTGGAAGTGGTTCTAAGTCCATTCAAAATAGGTTTTAGTTATCAACTAGCATTGGTTGAGTCTTACCACTAAATTGATGACAAATCAAATTTATTGATTTATTTTTAATTGAATTTAAATGGTTTCCAATATTAGTTATACAATCACATGTGAAACATAATAGTTTTATAGTAGTTTTGACATTTATGGAAAGTAATAGAATCTAAAAAATAAACAAACAATCATGTTGATTTTGTTTTAACTCATCTATTTTTTATACATTTCTTTGGATATAATGAAGAATAATTTATTTTTGATAACATTAATTTAATATATTTTTTTGATGTAATTTATGAAATGTACTTTTGAATAATTTTTAGATGATCATTATTATTGGGCCGAGGGGCGCTACAACCCAATAAATATGTAGGTGTTCTATAAATAGTAAACAATTTTAAATGTAGGCTTATCTAAAAAATCAAATAAAAAATGTTAAAACTGATATCGTGAATGAGTGAAAACATTTAAATGTTGCTTCAATTAATAATAAAAGTTAAAGCAATAAAAATAATGAAATTCAATTTGTTATATTTTGATTTAGTTATTAACTTGTGAACAAACTTTTTAAAAATACCATGGCTTATCAATAACGCATGCCCAAAAACCATAACTTATTTCACAACAAAAATATTTTATAACAATATGACAAGATTCTTAACCATGGATATTCACCCCCACTTTACTGTGGATATTATTAACTTGTAAAAACTAGGTTTTGTTACAATACAATAGGCCAATACCATTGTTTATCAATACCACATGCCCAAGAAACATAACTTATTTCGCAATCAAAATATTTTATAACAACATGAAAATATTCTTAAACATGGATATTCACCTCCACTTTACCATGGATATTATTAACTCGTAAATAGGCTTTGTTATAATACTATGGGCAAATACCATGGCTTATCAATACCACATGCCCAAAAAACTTTATTTATTTCATAGTCAAATATTTTATAACAATAACAATGGATATTCACCCTCACTTTTCCATTGATACTATGAACAAAGTCGGTCCAGAGGCAGAGGAATTTCCCGAATTGCGCCCAGACAACCAAATGTGGCTAGAATCCAAGTAAAAAAATTGAAAAAATCTTGTAGATGTAGTGTTTGAATCATGTTTTTGATGGTGGAAATAGATTTAACACCATCAAAAAAGTTTAGGGCACCTAAAATTATGAATTTTAACAACTTTTAATTGGATTTACAAAAAATCCCTGCCAGATTTTTTCAAAATATAGCCACGATTTCATAACTTTTTGGGAAAAAAAGAATAATTTTTAGACTACGGAATTATGAACTTGTGAATAGGCTTTGTTACAATACCATGGGCTAATACCATGGCTTATCAATACCACATGCCAAAAAATGATAACTTATTTCACAATAAAAATATTTTATAAAAATATGACAAGATTATTAACCATGGATATTCACCCCCACTTCAGCATGGATATTATTAACCTATAAATAGGATTTGTTAAAATACCATGGGCCACTACCATGGCTTATCAATACCACATACCCAAAAATCATAACTTATTTCACAATAAAAGTAGTTTATTTTAATTTAATTTAATAACATTTTTTAATAGAAGTTAAAAGGAAAAAGGTTATAATTACTTTTGAGATATATCTAAACGCTCTAAGGAGTACTGAAAATATTCCCATAGAAATTAAATTAAGGTTTTAATAAAATTAAAAAAGAGAATTTTTTTATATTTAAAGTTGTGAATTGTATATAATATAAATAGTATTATGAAGAGCCAATGTAGATCCATCTTAACTAAGGATCCAAGCCATGAGAGAAAGAAACATGACTAACAATAATAGAGGAAAAATAGACATGTTTTTTTTAAGCTTTTCATTATTATAGTTTCTTTGACATGATTGATCCAAAATATAGGTTTAACGTTTTACAACCAATTGAGTTTTTTAAATTTAGATACTTTCTTAAACACAACACAATGGGATTAAATTTGAGAAGGGGGGGAGAGGAAGGGAGCTAGTGACAATGATGGAGGGCGAAGAGAAAGGGAGTGATGTGGAGAGAGAGAGAGGGAGAGAGGAAATAAAAAATACATAGAGAGATAAAGGTGGAGAGAGAGAGGGAGTAACAAGGGAGAGGTGGAGAGAGAGTGATGGGGAGAGGAGAGGATGGGAGAGAAATATGGATAGAAGGGTAAGAGAGAGACATTAAGGGGAGAGGGAGGGATTTACTGACAAAGTTGAAGAGAGAGAGAGAGACGAAGGAAGAGGTGAAGGACTCAAGAGAGAGAAGGAGAGCCAGAAGGAGTTAGAGGGGAGGAGACAGTGAAGGAAGAAAAAAAACATAAACGTATAAAGGTGGAGATAGAGAAAGAGTGACAAGGAAGCGATGGAGAGAGAGTGTGTATGTTTGGCGGGTGACATAGAGAGATGGAATAATAAAGAGACACATATATACAAATATAGATATTATATAGTAATATATAGCCAACCTAGATCCATGTCAACCCTAGATCTATGAAGCACCGAGAGGGGTCAAATATCTTGAGGTGCAAATATTTCCTCAAGTTTTGCACAAAAAAAATTGGTTTTAACCTCGAGAGTTTAGATCCCTCTCAGTGCTTGATATATTCAGGGTGAAGATGGATCTAGGCTAGTGTATATGTATATTTTTTAGATGAATATGATTCTTTAAATTTACATCATCGTGAATCAAAATAATAATAAAATATTAATATTTAAAAATGAATATGCTAAATAATAATGAAATGAAATGATTAAGATATTTAATTCTTCTCAATCTACTTAAGAAGGATGAATGCCAATTTACCTTATTCAATTTTTAGTATAGTGACACAATTTGTAAAAGATACAAATTATGTTTATGTATATGTTTGAGATGAGTATGGTTATTTTAAATTTACATAGTTCTCTTAGTTTATTAAGAACATAAATAATATTAGTCATAAGTGTATTTCAAAAATCATATGAAAATAATTTGAATAGAAATAAAGTAACAATGCTTAATGATGCAAAATGTATATTGAAATAAATGCATGTACACATAAAGATTTGGTTGAATTCACTATACATGTCAATTTTTTATTGTATTAGCTTTAGTGCAGATGCCAATGTTTATTTATCTTTAGTATACATATACATAGTTCTTGATTTTCATGTAAATGTTAATTTTTGACACGTTGATTTCATTGTACCTGTCAATTTCAAGTTATATTCAAGATCGTGCAAAACCCTGCAATGGTATTCATTAATGAGATATGTGAATTTATTACGAGGAACGATTCTCAAACTATGTGGGTTATTAGTTTTCCCAACGAGCTATATATTACCTATTTACAACTAATTAAGGTGTTTAACATGCCCATCCTTAATTTGAAGGGGAGTTTGTGAGCCCAAGCATCATTTTGAACTTTTCAATTTTTTATCTTCCAAGTGCTTTGGTGAAGATGTATACAATTTTCTTATCCATGGAACAATGTCTTAGATGAATAGTTTTTGCCTCTACTTGGTATCAAATCAAATTATACTTAGAATTGATCTACTTGGTTCAATCATGGAATTTGGGGTTCTCATCCAACTTGATTACGGAAGTATTGTCAATAAGTAGAGGAGCTTGTTTCTCTTGCAAGTATTATAGTATTTTCCTGAACCACATAACTTCCTTTGTTCCTGATTGCCACATAAATAAATCATGGTAAACCATGGTCCAATGTTCAATCATGACAAAGATTGTGTCAATATGAAAATCAACCATGGTAAAAAATTGTCAACCTTGTTTATTTTATGGTATATAATATTTATCTTAAGGTTTATATGTGTTGTGTTTATTAATATTAATCCCTTGGGTTTTTAATATTATTCCCTTGGATTTTTAGTATTAATCCATTGGGTTTATAATATCAATCCCTTGGTTAATCTAAGGGTTCATATTCTTAGGGTATAAAAGAATTCATAACCATGGTCACATTATGACAAATATTGTCTCATGGTCCAATGTCACATTGTGACAAATATTGTCTTAATATGAAAATAAACGATAGTCAATCATGGCCAACAATGGTCCAATGTCGCATTGTAACAAAAATTCTCTCAACATGAGAGTCAATAATGGTGAACCATGATGAACCATGGTCAAGCATCGTCAAACATCACGTTGTTTCAAAGATTGTCTCAATATGAGAATCAACCATGATCAACCATGTTTATTTCAGGGTTTATAATATTTATCTCAGGGTTTATATACCTTTTGTTTAGAATATTAATCCATTGGGTTTAATATTATTCTCTTGGGTTTATAATATCAATCATGGTCAACCATGGTCCAACGTTTCATTATGACAAATATTTTCTTAATATGAAAATCAACCATGGTTAACCATGGTCCAATGCCACATCATGACAAAGATTGTCTTGATATAAAAATTAATAATGGCTAGCCATGGTCCAACATCGAATTGCGACATGGAATGTCTCAATATGAAAATAAACCATGGTTAACCATGTTTATTTTAGGGTTTATAATATTTATCTTATAGTTTGTATACCTTGGGTTAAGAATATTAATTGTTTGTGTTCAATATTATTACTTTGGGTTCATAATCCCTTGGGGTTTTAGTATTAATCCCTCAGGTTTATTATTCCCTTGGGTTTATTAATACAAGGTTTCATATTCATAGGGCTTAATATTATTCCCTTGGGTTTATAATATCAATCCCTTGGGTTTATTAATCTAAGGCTTCATATACATAGGGTTTAATATTTTCCCTTAGGTTTAATATTATTTCCTTGAGTTTATAATCCCTTGGGTTTTTAGTATTAATCCTTTAGGTTTATAATATCAATCATGGTCAACCATGTTTTATAAAATCAATCATGGTCAACTATGGTTGAATGTCGCATTGTGACAAAGATTGTATCAATATGAAAATCAACAATGGCCAACAATGGTCCAATGTCACATTTTCACATATATTGTCTTAATATGAAAATTAATTATGGTCAAGCATGGTCAACCATGCTCCAATGTCACATTGTGACAAGGAATATCTCAATATGATAATCAACCATGGTCAACCATATTTATTTTAGTGTTTAAAATATTTATCTTAGGGTTTATATACCTTAGGTTTATAATGTTAATCCCTTGGGTTACATATAATTCATAATCCCTTGGGGTTTTAGTATTAATCCCTTGGATTTATTATTCCCTTGGGTTTATAATACCAATCACTTGGGTTTATTAATCTAAGGGTTCACGAATGGTCGAGCATGGTCCAATGTCGCATTGTGACAAATATTGTCTCAATATTAAAATCAACCTTAGTCAACCATGTTTATTTAAGAGTTTATAATATTGATGTTAGGGTTTATGAACATTGGGTTTAATATTATTGTATTGGGTTTATAATCCCTTGGGTTTTTAGTATTAATCAATTTGGTTTATTATTCCTTTGGGTTTATAATATCAATCATGGTCAACCGTGTTTTATAAAATCAATCATGGTCAATCATGGTCAACCGTGTTTTATAAAATCAATCATGGTCAATCATGGTCAACCATGGTTAACCATGTTCTATGAAATCAATCATGGTCAACCATGGTCAATCATGGTGAACCATTTTCCAACATCACATTGCGACAAATATTGCCTCGATATGAAAATAAACCATGGTCCAATGTCGCATTGTGACAAAGATTGTCTTGATATGAAAATCAAGCATGGTCAACCATGGTACAATGTCACATTATGGCAAGGATTATCCCGATATGAAAATAAACCATGGTCAACCATGTTTCTTTTAGGATTTATAATATTTATCTTAGGGATTATATACCTTGGTTTTGGGTTTATAATCCCATAGGTTTTTAATATTAATCCCTCTGGTTTATTATTCCGTTGGGTTTGTAATATCAATCATTCTCAA
Source organism: Pinus taeda (assembly GCA_000404065.3). Lineage (NCBI taxonomy): Eukaryota > Viridiplantae > Streptophyta > Pinopsida > Pinales > Pinaceae > Pinus > Pinus taeda. The sequence goes on from APFE031386525.1 coordinate 19,628, forward strand.
CCATGGTCAACCACGATGTTGCAGCACCTACAACCACCTCGAAAATTTTGCATATGCTTTGGTTTTTGAGCCTTCCTTTCTATTTACATGAGCTTATCTTTTACTGTCATCGAGTATTCATGATTTGATTAAGACTTATTCTTTTATATATTCTTTTGTTTTCTTGTTTCCATACTTAACTAATCTTTTGAGTCACAAGAAACCTTCTCACTTGACCTTGTAGAAATTATTGTCTTGCATCCACAAAGTGCGTAATCCATGAGGGAAATCTAGCCTTGATTATGGAAATTGCGCAATCCTAATAGACACCTCAGCCTTGAGCTCAAAAAATGTGAAATTCACTAAGCTAGGAAGTTGCCTAATTCCCCATAACTTCATAATGTTCCTTGCGAGTGTGCATGACAAGTTTCCTCAAAAAGAAAAAGGAAACAAAAAGGAAAAAAAGGAAAAAGAAATCCCTAGAAATGAGAGATTCATCATTAGTTTCCTGAAGGTGGCACAATCACTACTTTTAGAAATTTCTGCTAAGTGTCATGTTTTTCTTGATTTTAGGCATGCAGGTCATAAACCCCAATCTCCCAAAATATATTTAATAGACGCCTCGAGAGCTCATTTGTACATTCAATCTTAGATCTCTAGAATTTTGGAGGAGATCAAGGAAGCTTCAATCGAATTTTCGTCGTTTTTCTCAGTTAGTTTTGCTTTTGTCATCTTTTGCTGCTTTTTCTGTCACTTTTTGTCGTTTCTCTTCTATGAGTGGTGTTTTGCTTGTTTCTCTTCATGTTTGATGGAATTTTAACTTGAATTGCCTTGTAGAAGTGTTGTTTCAGTTTATCGTTTTCCTTTCATAAGTGTCGCATCAATTTTCTTGTGTTTGCACACCAGCGATCAATGTTCCAGTGACTCTTCTCACATATTTGATTTTCCTTTAGTTTGTTGTGTTTCTACACTCAATTCACATTGATCTATCTATACTTAGAGAAATAAGCGTTTTAACTTTCATTATTTTTCAAATATGCTTGTTTCCCACCCATTCACCAGGCATATCTGCACTTTCCCTTGGCCAGTTTGCACCTTGCCCAACTGGGAATTGCGTAATTCAAAAGCTCAAGCTGAAACTTGGTCTATGAGACTGCGTAATGCGTAGTATAGGCTAGCACAACTGTGCATTACATAGTTCCAAGGCTTAGACTGACACCTTGGACACTGAGACTACGCAATGTGCAATCTCTCCTAGTCACTACCCAGTTTGGACTGTGCATTGCATAATCTCAAGCCTTAGGTTGCACCCTTGGCTATTGGGACTGCCCAATGCATAGTTCCCTCATCCATTCTCCATCATTTTCTTAGAAAATTACGCGATCTTTCTCACTACATCAATTTGCTGCCTAATCTTGTTATGAAGGTATATTTGTGAAAGCTAATTTTTTCTTGCCATGAGTGCCTTTTATATCCCATAGGTACCACAGTTGTTCAGCACTTTTGTCCAACAATCATTGTTACCATGGCACCAAATAGAACTGCTTCAAAAGATACCACTGAAAGTAGTATTGGGGAGCTAGTTGAGAAAATGCTAGTAAACTTGCTAGTATACTTAGACACTCAACTATATATAGAAAAGGACTCAAATATTGCATGTGAGAAAGTGAACAAAATTTTTTCAACAAAGGAATTCACAACAGATCTATAGTATCGACACATATAAATTAATGTCCAAATACCATGACTACAAAGGGTTGCATGCAGATATATAGCCTTCCCATGTGTAGATGTCATCAATTAGATTGTCTCACATATTGATGTGAAGACCATGACTTGGAGTAGTGCCAGCAGACAGAGGCTTGCTACTTTTAAGGCAACAAATTACTGACGTATGTAACATTAGCCTGACCTAGAAACACTCATAGATTCACTCTTTTACGCCACCAACAACTATTGGGGTATGGAATATGTTGTTAATAGTTGGGTGAAGGAGCCATCAAAGTTTTGACAGACACCCACAGACACTTATAAGACAAGGTCTCTCAGGAAGGCCTATAAGTTTTTGATCATATTAGCTTGGAGAATCTACGGTCAGCATAGTCAGCAGAGCACAAAGACCTTTCCGAAAGGGTGGGAAATATTTTTGAACTAGGTTGTGAATAAAGGGAAGTCGGTCAACTAGTCAGAATTTTTTGCTCGACAGCTAAAGATCCATGTAGTTAATGACCTGAACCCTCCCAAGGGCAGGAAATTGAGATCCTAGATGTTTGCATATTTAATGGATGAAATCTGTGCACACAACACATTCCCTAGCATGAACTGGACTTGGACACCTCGTAACCTTGTCATGTACATCCACTACAAGCTGTGATCAGATTGTAGCCATCGAGGAGTTATGGAGAAGCTAACTTACCACTTCCTCATCACGTTATACAAGATGATATTTGAGGAGGAACCAACTTGCATTTCGCCTGCGATAACGGAGGCAATATTAGAGATCGTAGATTGGTTTGGCTTACCAGATGGAACCTTCCATAGAGTGTTTTTCAGAGAGAAGTCACCCCATATTTTTCCAAGGTATGCCACTTACAATCTTCTCATGCAAGAAGTGTCATATCATCTCACCATAGGGTTGTCAATGTCATTTCATAGGAAGAAGAAATAATCTTAGCCAACTCTTCCTATGAAAAATAAATTATACGAGATAAAGAACCTGAAAGTCATGAATACCGAAGGAAAGGCGATAGAGAAGTTTTCATTTGGTACTTGAGACTTTAATCCATAAAATCCCTATGGTATTTTCAAGAAACATTGTGCAACAATTCACTTTCAGTGTCTCAGCGGGACATTTCATTGGTAGGAGGAGTATCCATGGAAGAATTTCTATAATGCCTCCAAGAACAACAAGTTGGTTAGTTTTGCAGGAACTTCACAACTGACTCCATAGAAGGAAGCTACTCGAGAAGTAGTGCCAACATAAGGGAGAAACCCTACACAGGATAAGGGAAAGAGAAAGGTTACTTATAGTTGAGGGGGAGAAAGAAACCGCGAAATGAAAGCGGATCCATCTCTCATGAAAGTGGCTTTATTAGCAGTGGAAAAGAGGAAATAGAGGATGTAGACGACAGAAAGGAAGAAGAGGGAAGAGCAGAGGAGATTGGAGGAATAAAAGCATAAGCAAGAACAAGAAGAGAAGAAGAAGCAAGAAGAAGAATAAATGAAAGGAAGAATATCAGAAGAAACAACATCAAAACAAGTTGAAGCGAAATAATAGAACTGACAACCAGTAAAGGAGGAGGAGAGGGACATATGCAGGATCATGATCTTACTTAGTATATTAAACAATTGATAGAGATCGATGACATAGAGGTGGAACCAGAACCAAAGAATCAAGGTCTCGACTTGATGCCTAGCACACAATAGGTCATGATTCAGTCTCCACCACTTCCAATAGCAGAGTCATATCCAGGCGAGGAAGGGGAAGTTTTTCCTTGTGACGATGATCCGGTTATGGACATGTATAATATGTCATACGATGAACTCTAGAAGAAGATTTTATAAGTGTGTAAGAAGAATTTTCCAGATGATCTCGCATCTCCCGAATTTATTAAAGAAATGGTAATTGTGGTTGACATCAGGATAAATCCCAAAGTTTTTTCCTTATCCAACTTGGCCTTCGCAGGTGCATCAATGTCGAACACTCAGTATTTGATGGGTGAGAATAAGCAATTTCAAATAACATGCAAGATGTGAGGCAAGAGATTGAAAATATCCACGCAACAACTGAGAAGGCATCTTCTGCACAGGTCCATCTAGAGGAAATGAGGGTAGTGATACCGAGAAAAGTATTGACACTTGGAGAGACCATGAGAGATCTCTATGAGGAGCTTGTTGCCATACATAAGGAAATTGTCTACTTGGCTGGATTGTAGCAGCAGTGTAAGGACTTTATCAAAAATATCATAAATGTGCAACCTACAATCACTGGCATACATGAATGGATAATGTGACACAAAGGAGCACCACTTGACTTGGGTAAGAAAATGAAGGCACAAGAAGAGATGGAGAAAGCAATAGTGCGAATGTTGATCCAGAACAAAAAACAACTCACCTAATTCATTGGTAACATTTATGCCTCATATGAATAGATATACAACAATCTAAATTTCTTGGTGAAGACCCACAGGATCTCATCAGTTGGTTCACTCACTAAACCCAAACTTAAGAACTAGGTCAAAAAGGAGATAGAGAAATACTTGGAGCAGTTGAGATAGATTGCCACCAAGGAGAAATTGGAGGCGAATAGACAGAACATGCACAACTACATTGGCAACCCTGTCCAAGTGCATACAATGTTGATCATGCTTCAGAAGGAAGCAGAAACTGGTTCAAAACAATTGTACCTAAATTCCATGGAGGCTATAGTCCGCTTCCAGCCAAACACCATCACACAATTTTGGGATGTCATCACATATTACCAAGCTTAGCACTGTTACGTGAATGAAAAATATCAATTGGAAGTTGTTGAGCTTGAGTTCTCCCAAACTGAAGCATGATAGTGCTTTGTCTTGTTAGTTTTTCTAGTTGGCTCTACTATGTTTTTTTCTTATATGGGAACGAGTGTAAATTTTAATATTATTTGTAATTAATTTGTAAGTGGAATTCCAGGTGTCAATATTGGAATTGGAAGTCATGATCTAATTTAATGATTTATTTTGTAAATAATTTCAAGAGTAATGAGGGTAATCCAAAAGTCAAAATGGGAGTTGAGGAGTCATCCCCCCTGTTGTTATAAATAGAACCTCATAACTCATGTAAAGATATTTTGGAAGCCAAGCTTTTGGCTAGGCTTAGGCTTAGAGTTAGAAGATTGGGAGTTTGTGAGAGCTTTGGCTTCTCCGTAGCATAGATGAAATATTTTTTTTGGAGGAGCAGGTGATGTTGACTTCACATTCCACTATTTGGGCTAGTGTTCCATCAATATTGTATGCATGATTGGAACTTTCACTTAATAAAATCTTAGAGCCGACACGTTTTCATACATATGTTGTAAATGTAGTAGGATTATTCTTGTTATGTTTGTAATGTATGTTATTTAACTTATACTTATGCTTATGAAATATTTCGTTTGCATTGGTACAAATATTGTTGAATGCGTGTTGTTATATTAATTCAACACTATTAACTTGTGAAATATTTTGCATATTATCTTGTGATGTAATTATGCTCGTGTGTTCCTTTCAAGCTGCATACTATTACAGGATTTTAAGGGTATCACTTATTTTCCCTTCCGTGTGGCAGAACATTCATGCATCCCATGACTCTCTACAGGGTCACACACTTGTTCTCAGCAAAATTATTGTACATCACTCTATGCGTAATTGCATCCAAGGCATATCATTAGCACCCACTGCATTGACAACCAGGACATAGTACCAGATGGAACTCCTATACCAAATGGTGTGAGGTCTATTTGGGACTTCATATTAGGGAGATCCCTTGAATGTTGGTGGGTCCAACACCATCAACACATGGTCAAACTTGTTTTGTAAAATCAATAATGGTCAACCATGGTAAATCATGGTCAACAATGGTTAAAGGTCACATTGTGAGAAAGATTGTCTCAATATGAAAATCAATTATGGTCAACCATCGTCGAATGTCGTATTGTGATAAAGATTGTCTCGATATGAAAATTAATCATGGTCAACCATGGTCCAATGTCGCATTATGACAATGATTGTATCAATATGAAAATCAACCATGGTCAACCATTGCTAGCCATGTTTATTTTAGGGTTTATAATATTTATATTAGGTTTTATATACCTTGGGTTCATAATGTTAATCCCTTGGGTTTAATATTATTCTCTTGGGTTCATAATTCCTTGGAATTTTGGTATTAATCCCATGGGTTTATAATGTCAATCCTTTGGGTTTATTAATCTAAGGTTTCAACCATGGTCGAGCATGGTCCAATGTCACATTGTTACAAAGGCTGTCTCAGTATGAAAAGATATCATGGTCAACCATAGATAATCATGGTCAATTATGGTAAATTATGGTCAACCATGGTCAACCATGGTCAATATGAGAATCAACCATTGTGAATTATGGTCAACCATAGTCAATGATGGTCAAACATCGCATTGTGACAAAGTTTTTCCTAGTATGAAAATAAACGATGGTCAACCATGGTCATCGATGGTTAACCATGGTCAACCATCTTTATTTAAGGGTTTGTAATATTTATCTTAGGGTTTATATGCATTGGGTTTATATTATTCCCTTGGGTTTTATTATTAATCCCTTGTATTTATTATTCCCTTGGTTTTATAATATCAAACATGGTCAACCATGATCAAGCATGGTCAATCATGGTCAATCATGATCAACCATGGTGAGCCATGCTTTATAAAATAAACCATGGTCAACCATGGTTAACCATGTGTCATCAAATCAATCATGGTCCACCATGGTCCAACGTTGCATTGTGACAAACATTCTCTCAATATGAAAATAAATCATGGTCAACCGCAGTCTAATGTCGCATTGTGAAAAAAATTGTCTCAATATGAAAATAAATCATATTCAAGCATGGTGAACCATTTTCCAACATTGCATTGTGAAAAGGATTGTCTTAATATGAAAATCAATCATGATGAACCATCTTTATCTTAGGGTTTATAATATTTATTTCAGGTATTATATATCTTGGGTTTATCATATTAATCTCTTGTGTTTAATTTTATTCCCATGAGTTTATAATCAATTTGGGTTTTAGTATGAATCCCTTAGGTTTATTATTCCCTTGGGTTTATAATATCAATCCCTTGGGTTTTTAAATCTCAAGGTTCATTTTCCTAGGGTTCATATTCCTAGGGTTGTATTATTATTGTATTCATATTAATATTTATATCAAGGTATATATACTTTGGCTTTACAATATTAATTTGTTCTATTGGGTTTTTAGTATTAATCCCTTGGTTTTATTACTACCTTGGGATTATAATATCAATCCCTTGGGTTTATTAATATAAGGGTTCATCCTCCTAGGGTATACCTTGATTGATATGGTTTATAATATATGTTTTAGGGTTTAATTTATATCCTTGGGTTCATAACCCATCAGGTTTATAATGATGATGACGATGATGATGATTAACCTCCACTAAGACCAATGTGGTATATTGGACCTTAAGAAGAAGAAGAATCTAATTGGAATTATTTAGAATCTTATATTTATGCTTAAAAAAAATGAAAAGAAGCAAACCAAGATCACTATAGTTGGGCTGAATTACCAAGTTAAGAAGATTGGAAGTGTGACATATGTTAGGGAAATGAGAGTAGATGTGATTAAGGATCAGACAATCTAAAAGAAATTTCTTTTAATCCTCCACCCTCTTAGTATCACAAAGTTGACAAATTCTATCATCCCACAGAGTTTTGGGAGTAGACCACTACACAGTTTCACTTCGAAGCTCATGAGAATTAGTTCTAATCTTAACGATGCTCATCTTTTTTTTCGAGTTGGTCAAACCAGAAAGACAGTTTTGGTTGTCAAGGGTGAGGTTGATCACTTTCTTATAATATCTCAGCTTCCTTTTACCCTTCATCTCCTTATCATCCCATATCTTATCCTTAAATTTGGAGGTGATAGTGTCTTTGACACTATGCTTGCTTCTCAAGACGATCTCCTTATTTATCTCCCAATGGTTGAGCCAAGACTGCGCATCCTTATGCCATCCACACTTGAGGAAAAGGTGGGGGTTTTGAATAAAGTTAGAATAAATTTTAGGAAACCTCTTGGATTCCATGTTGTAAAGCCTCTTATTTTATATTAGATAATTAAACATAGCCCTACTTTTGAATGAGGAGAGTCCATCTTTGATCAGGAGGAAAGGATAGGGGGTATTTCCCTTGATATTGAGATTGTAGGTTATGAATTTATTTTGAATCATCTCAATCTTTCTCCACAACTCTTGGGATATACTGCAACCACAAACTTCACAACTGTATAGGACAATAGGGGTGACAAGGTTCTCAAAGAGGAACCTTTTTTACTCCAAATAAAAATATTGGCAACCTTATAATTCTCAATGTTGTAATTCCATTTGAGCTTATAAGGAATGTCAATCCCCAAATATTTATAAGAAGAGACATGTTCTAAGAAATCGTTACCATAAACAAAATTTCCATGGGTGATGTTTTTGGATTTAATTATCATGTTTTATTTTTTTTCAGTATTAACAGTCATACCCATCTTGAACCAATAGTCATGATGAGTCTTAATTTTATTTTCAAGGTCCTCATGGCTTCTAGCAATAAGAATGATATCATCTGTGTAGAAGAGAAGAGTAATGATAATAGCAAGAAGCTCAGTTCCCTTCCACCCCATGATTTCCAAACACTCTAATTTATCGATGTATATACAAAAAAGGGTAGGGGAAAGGGGATACCCTTGCTTAACCCTAACATTTCATTTAATATCTTTAGACCACCCTTCCTTGATTTTATGTTTGGAAGCAACCATCTCGTAGAGGTGAAGCACAACAATGTTCAACTCAGGAGGAATGATTATCTCATCAAGTATTTTTTGTTAGAGTCGGTCTGGTCAGTCCTCCGTCAGAGATCAAAACTCTTTATGCATTTCATTCTTAGGAGTCATGCTCCATTCACTCAGCTGCATTCCGCTAGGGGCATGCTATAATCTAATGGAAAAAGTCATGCTAGTCAATTCCCCTCATGTCTGGCTCTTGCTGGCTTAGGTCTTTTGTCAATGATCACTGAAGTCCATGACAGTCAAGGTCCGGCCCTTTAATGGACAAAAGTGATTTTCGATAATTAGGTCTAGGGATTAATAAATTTGGTCTTCAAATATTTCCAATAAAGCCATGCAGGCCAGAGTGAGATCCTTACAAAGTTATGATTCAGAGAGTTTCATCATCATGGTGATAGACTTCAACTGTTCTTCAAAACTTTGTTTTGAAGAAAAGTCAAACAGTGTCATTTGTGATAAAATTTTCAAAAAAAGTCATCAGTTGATTTCTTTAGGTGCAGTCATGGTTTCCGTAGCCAAATGCTCTGTCATGCAATCCCTGCAAATAGTGCCGAAAATTTCATCATTTGAGCTAAAATTTCAAAGGAAAAAGTGAAATTCAGTGTTGCTTTAAGTTAGTGAAAAAGTGTCAAAACATAACATTAGAAAAATGGGTTTTTGGAGAAGCAAAAATTTAACCCATGACTTCAAAGCCTTTATATACAAGTTTCCACTAAAATCAAAGTCATTGTGCTAATCAAGGTTATTGAGAAACATAGCAAGGTGTTTGAGAGGCAAAGTGCGTTTTTGGAGTGAAGTTGGAGGTAGTTTCCAGGGCGCGGCGCACACACACAGGGGCGTGGCGCACACACAGGACGTGGTGCAAACAAAGACACCCCACAGTGCAAATTTTCAATGGGCGCGGCGCACTAGGTTTGGTGCGCAACGCACACCCACAAAGGGCTAAAATCGTGCCAAATTTCCTCAAATTGCTTGTGAAGCCCCTCAAATTGACAGGTAGGCTCTATATCACGGCTTGCTCATCAAATCTTATGAATGATATGGTGGTTCTTAGCTATGTTTAATTGCCACAAAACTCATAAAACCAACCATTCAAAAAACATCAAAACTATGGTAGCTAGGGTTGCAAAATTGTGGTGTTAGTGCCAAGGTTCCATTTTCACTCCTCATTTTTCCCTTGCTTGCCATTTTCCCCTATCCCCCTTTCTCATTTTTCCTATTATCCCTACCCTAAAACACTACCAAACCCTATTCCCTATCCCCTCCTCTTATTTGTCAACATAACACCCCAAAACCCTACCTTATCAAATACCCAAACCCCCTACACATCCCTATACAAACTTCTCCCCATAACCCCAATTCCCCATCATATTACTGCCCTCCTAATACTCCCTTGTTTTCATTGTTCCCCTTGGTGGCAGATATCACAAAAACACCTAGTTTCACACCATCATCAAAGGGCAGCCCAACTACAGCACACACAGCAGTCATGGCATCAGAGCATTCATCATAGTATGAGATGGAGACACAAAGTGATTCTTCCTCGAAAGAACAGGCTCCCAGGAGACATCACAAGAGTCGCAAACATGTTAGGGATGAGCCAACTACCCTCATTGAATTGCAGGCATGCCCTCTTGCCATGTCATGCTTCTAGCATCTATCATGTTTTGAATTTTGTCAAAGGGTGGCTAATGTTAGAGTTCATCATGAGTTGGCCCATCTTTTTGTGCTTCACCTACATGGAGGTTAGTCTATCTTGGTCGGGGTCACCTTCACATTGACACCCGAAACTATGTCAGTGGCAACATGCATACCAAATGTTGGAGAACAGTGGCATAAGTAAATGAAGGTGGATAGGAAACACTATGAGCCTTACATTAAGGCTAGATTCTTGAGGCAACTCACAAGAGTCTTTCCATTCAGATACTTGAAAGATGAGTATGCCCTACTCATGAAATTTATCATGAAATACTTCAGCTGTGAGGGGAGGTTCTCTCGTCTAGATGCCTATCACATCAGGTTTCCCATGCACTTTACCAGGGTTCGGATGATGAACCTCCCATTTTTCATATGGAGGAACATAGAGAGGATGAACACCTTCATGCAGCATAAGACCCCTCAGTAGCAACTTAACAACGTTTATCACTTTGCTCTTATCCGGATGTTGGTAGATCATCAGTTGGGATTGCAAGGCATTGCTTGGGAGGACTTCATCTCCCGTGACCTCTTCAGCACTTCACAGGTACTATTAGAGGCAGAGCATGAGATAGGTGGTTCTTCTCATTAGTATGAGCGCCATGAGACCACTACTATGCGAGTATTTGTTACATATCAGAGAGGCAGTAGGCACTTGTTTGCAGCAGCAAAGTGAGTATTATCTCCACCCAGGGTGGAAGGGGCCTCGCTTTCGGCATCAACGACACAGGTACAAGACAAGGGTAAGGGGCCCATGCATGATGAGGGGCCATTAGGTGAACAGGATTCCGACTTCATCCTCATTCAGGATGATGATGCAGATGTGGAGAGTGCCAGACTTAGGATGACCATCCAGGAGTAGAACACGGAGATCCAAGACTTGTCACTCAATTTGGAGAGGGCCAAATGGATCATCAAGTATTTGGAGCAAAGAAACAAACAGCTTGAGGACCAACATGAGATCATGGAGCTTCAAAACATTCGTGAGAATCGACAAGCTGCCCAGCAAAGGAGGATCAAGCTCACTACCTTGGAGCAAGAGATCAACAATGACCGTGAGTCTTGGCTCGAGCGGATCAACATACACCTTGAGGGACTGTTGGAGAAGGCCGACAGAGACAAAACCATACTAAGGAGGATGGTTTATCATTATAGGGCACGGAACATGAGTGCAAAGGCTCGGATAAGGAGCTTGAAGGCAAAAATGAGCAAAGCAACAAAGAGGCAAAAGAGGCAAAAAGAGCAAGATTGGCTTTGAATCTTGGCTGAAGCCTCTGTGGCCCAGCATAGTGCCTCTTAGAGAACCTCCAGCCCAAATTTCAAGAAATTTGGGGCAATTTTGGTCATATGGAAATTTTTTGGTCACAACATAGGTTTTTTTCTCCCTGTGCGCCATGCCACTGGCACGACGCTTAGGATTGGGAGCTCAAAATGACAAATGGCTTGCATTTTTGGATTCAACATGCAAAATCATGACTATTGGTGCTTGGACAGGAAATTTGGGCATGATTTGAGTCTCTAGGAGGGCAAAAACACCCAAAAAATGACCTCTCTACCCCTATTTTGACACACAGGAAGCAATCTTGGGAGAATGAAGATTTGGAGGGGCAAATGAGCAAAAAATTCAGAAATTCCACTTGGGTTGGAAAGTAGACAGGCCAGGCTTTCCAAAAAGCACACTTAGGCACATTTTGGACTCTTTCTGGTGCCTCAAAACAACCTCCAAACTGGCACGCCGCATATAGAATTGGGTGCGACGCATATAGGGAAAAAGGCCAAATTCACCTTCGTTTCGCGAAATTTCAATTTGTGACTTTCTCCAAGTGGGCCTACTCATCTACACTTCACTTTTTTTGGCAACTAAGGCAAAGTTTAAAGAGTTTGGCTTCTATCCAAGTGGCAAAGGAAGGCAAATGGTCACCCAAAGCCATTTGTCATTTTTGTAATGTTGCACCTGTAGCTAATGGTTGGCTTTCCATCTCCATTTTGTAATGATTTGAGAAACTCCCCAACTCTTGGTCATTCTATTTCCTCATGGCATAGTCTATTTATTGTATGCAAACCATTTGCAAAGGGAGGTTGGCTTGTAATTTCTGGGAGACTGTGGGAGAGAAACTTAGTTCTGCATTGTATATTTTGACAGAGAATTAATGAAAGGCAATGACTCTGTTTCATGAGATTCATGTGGTTGTGAGTGTATCTTTATGTTTCATATGTATTTCGTTATGTTTCACAGTTCATTCATATTCGTTTTCAGTGAAATTTTCTAAGTTAGATAAGGTAGAATACATGTTTATTGCTTTTCCTGTGGGAAAGTTTCACGTTATGCGTTTCTTCTTCTGTTGAAAAGGATTCATGTGTTCATGCCCTTTTCACCCTCCTCAATAATCTTTTCATTCCACATTATTACAAACTTAATTTCTAGACTTTCCGCCTGTCTTTCCTCACGAAGTAATCTATGCCTTTGTGTTAAATTCTCTGCTCATTGTTGTCCGTTGGTCCCATACCATCCCATAAACCCAGTCATTCATAAAAAATTGTTTCTTGTATCTATATTTGTTTACTAGCCTAAAATCAATATTTCATTGTAAGTCATCTCAGGCCATATCATTTATCTATTCACTGAGCGGGACTCAGAGAGAGCCCTCTCCTATTCTGGTAGGGCTAGCTACCAGACGGAGCGTGGTTTGTGGTTACCCTAAATTTTACCTTCCTTCAGTCTAAGGCAGATTTAGGTGCTAACATAGTGGCAACTCCACTGGGGAACGAAATCAATCCCTTTACTTCTCGATAATTCTAAGCTTCTGGATGATAAGTTCAGGATTGGATAGGCTGAGTAAGTTGGTTGTGTCCTTTGATTTTTCTCAATAGCACGCTGGCTTCTAGAAGATATACCAGAGCTAATCCAGATCCAGATCCTCCGTACATCTACGAAAATCCCAATATGATTTCAAGAATTTTTCGTCAAGAGAGCTCTATATCTCCCGTGTTCAAATCCCATTCATGCTCGGACATTTTTGAGTATCTTGAAGAGCTAGAGTTTGATGAGCAGTTTGAACTATCGTCGTTCGAAACCAAATCTGAAAGGGCAGTTGAATCTACTCTCCACAATCCATAGTTTCTTGTAGACTTGGAGATGGAAAGGGCTAACTGGTCGATTGATAACTACATTATAGCTCAGCTTCAAACTCCAATTGCTAGTCCCTTACAAACTGTGCACACTCCTCCAACACCTCTGAGGCCAAATCCACCAAGAGTGATGGCTGCCCGTTTTGCACCTCTTGTTCTGCCTCAAGTTTTATATGATATGCCCGCAGATTACCAAAGCAAAATCCCGTTTTTTGATGGCACCTCTAATGGCATTACTACTCAGCAAGATGTGGACAGAGTGGCAGACTTCTATGAACTTCATGAGATCGATGCAGAGAATGTGGCAATGAGACTCTTTGTACGGACATTTGCAGGTGAAGTGAGGAAATGGTTCAGAGGTTTTCCAGCTGCATGTATCGCTACCTTGGCTGACCTACAAAGACAATTTTTAAACCGTTGGGAAGTGAAAAAGAATCCTCTTCAAATTCTAGCCGAATATGAGCAGATCAAACGAAATGTTGGTGAGTCAATCCAAGACTATTGCATTAGATTCAATTCAGTTTATAACGAAATTCCAGATCATCTAAGGCCACCTGTGGGACTAGCCATGGTGAAGTTCCTGGATGGTTTTGATGCTGACATGGCTTATAAATTAAGAGAAAGAAAACCGGCCACAATGGAAGACATGCAGAAGATAGCGGTCAGCGTTGAAGCAAATCTGCTGACCAAGAGAGCTAGAGCAAAAGCAGAAAAGAAGGTCATTGTAAAGGAAGAGTCTTCCTTGGTAGATCAGCTACTACGAAAGGTGGAGCAGAAGCTTGAAAGGGTGAAACTTGACAAATCGGAGCCACAAGTTAGAAATCCTAACTTTCATGGTCAACAACAACCACAATATAGAATAAGACAGAGAGATTAGCGAGCCCAAGAGCAGACAGCACAATAGCCAGTACAGACACCTTTGCAGCAAAATTTTGTGCATGGACTAGAATAAAATGAGGATGGGAATATAATAGGTGACCTTTACTCCCGATGATTTGCCTATTTATCTTCCTGAGGATGAGGAGTATGCAGAAAGTTCAGTTGTACACAAAGACATAGATTTCATTCTAGCAAATGACAACATCTTGGAGGAAGAATCAGATGAGTACCAAAGAGGCTATATGAATGCTCTGTCCAACCAGCAACAACGATATTCAGTTAGAAACAAAGATGTTCCGGTCAAACCAATTCAGAAAAGGAAGGATGTTGAGGCAACAAAGGATGATTCATCAGTTACACAAAGGAAATGAAAGGAGGTGGTTGGTCTGGAGAGCAGCAAATCACCATTAGCAGAACAATCACATCAGCAAGTTGCATCGAAAGAAAAGGAAAGGAAAGAAATCCCAGTCAAAGAGGTAGAAAATATTCCTGCTTTTAATTTGGAGAATGAGATTTCTAAATTAAAGGTATCCATCCCCTTGACTAAAATAATGAAGAACAACAATTATAGAGGACAAGTATCTAAAATGTTGAATTTGGACCCAATGTTCGACATGGTGAATGTCAAAGATGATCAACTTGAAATGATTTTTGGGCCAGCATCGAATGGTGAGTCTCCTGATAGTGATGTGCCACCTTTTTATATCAGTTTAAGATTGCATGATTTTGTGTTACATAACGCCATGTTCGATTCTGAAGCTTCACACAATCTCATGCCCAAGGCTATCATGGATAAGCTTGGTCTGGACATCGCCCAACAATACCATGATCTCTATTCATTTGATTCCAGCAGAGTAAGGTGTATAGGACTCATCAAAGACTTGGTTGTGAGTCTAGATCAGCTCCCAATGAAGAATGTTTTGATGGATGTTGTTGTAACAGATATTCCTCCCAGGTTTGGCATGCTTCTTTCCAGGTCTTGGGTAGCGAAATTGAAAGGGACACTACATCTAGATTTCTCCTATGCAATGATTCCGGTGTTTGGCCAAATGAGGAAATTGTATCAAGAACAAAAAATGAAATACATGATCACAAGAAAGGAGAAACCAATAAATCATCTGATTAATTATGTACATATAGATTTAGAGTCTTTTGTTTTGTATTCAGATAGTTTCAATGATATCGATATTCAGTTAGTAGAAGCAGATGATATTCCAGAAATAACAAAAAATTTCATAGGAATTTTAAGAAAAGAAGGACAAGAACAATAGAACACTGTTGGGCAATCAGCTGAAAGTAATGGACAACAAGAATTCAAGGCACAAAAAACATATTTCTAGCACTTGCAAGAGGAGGAAAAAGGTTTGTGGACCATGGATTTGGATGGAGCAGTGGGAAATGATGGCACTGGAATTGGAATTTGGGTACGCAGTCCTTTCTCTGCCCCGAACAAAGTCCCTAGTAACGTGTGGGTATGCTCTTACAAGTTGGCTTTTGATTGTTCAAATAATGAAGCTGAGTCTGAAGCTTTGATTGCTGGCCTAAAGATTCTAAGAAAGCTGAATGCTAAGAGGATTTCAATATATGGAGATTCCGAATTGGTGATTAAGCAGGTCAGAGGTGAATATCAAGCGAAGCATCCTAGGATGCGGGCTTATCGTAATACAGTTCTATACATCCTAAAATTATTTTCAGAATACACCTTGACATATGTGCCTCGTATACAAAATAGTATTGCTGATGCTCTTACCAAGGCAGGAAGTAGTTTGAAGATCCCAATGAACTCCAGCAATAAATTCGAAATCCATGTCAAGCATCATCCAACCGTTCTAGACAATCAGAGACATTGGCAAGTTTTCCAAGATGATGAGGCGTTTGATGATTTTCTGCAAAACAAAGGCAAGTTCAAAGATACCTCAATTGATGTAGAAAATGACGATGGTAAAGGTAATGGTACATTTGAGGTGCAGATCAATGAAATGGACATGTTTTAGCTAAAGAATAATGTTATCCCTAAAGGATTGATACCTTTAGAAGAAATCTTTGATCAAGATTATGTAGCCCGCAAGCCAACATTGCAGCCAATAGAGAAGGGTGTGGAAGAGGTCAATATCGGAACAGCTGCTAATCCTAAATTGGTAAAATTGTCCAAAGCATTGCCACCAAAGATCAAGGACAAATATATCAGTTTGCTGTCTTCATTTGCAGATGTGTTTGCTTGGGACTATTCTGACTTAAAAACATACGATACCAATATAATTCAACACACTATACCCATCAAGCCCAATCAAAAACCATTCAGATAGAAGTTGAGAAGGCTAAATCCAAAGTTGCTGCCATCTATTGAAAAGGAGATCAACAGGTTGTACAAATCAGGGATCATTGTGCCCATCAAATTTTCGGATTGGATCTCTAACTTGGTGCCCATACGAAAGAAGACAGGTGAGATTCACTTATTCATTGATTTTAGAAATCTCAATAAGGTTTCATTGAAAGACAACTATCCACTACCCAAAATGGACCATATACTTCAGCGAGTAGTGGGAGCATCTCATATGTCACTACTTGATGGTTATTCCGGATATAACCAAGTTTCTGTCCATGAAGATGACCGAGACAAGACAGCGTTCACCACTCCATGGGGAACCTTTCATTACGCTAAAATGATTTTCGGTTTGAAGAACACAAGTGCCACATTTTAGCGGGCAATGGACTTGGCTTTTGCAAATTAGAAGGATGTCTTTTTGGTGGTGTACCTAGATGATTTGACAGTGTTTTCCAAATCTGATGAAGAGTACATGTACCATCTGAAAACTGTCTTTCAAAAGTGCAGAAAATATGGCTTGTTGCTAAATCCGAAAAAGAGCTTGTTCATCATGGAGGAAGGCAAACTACTCAAGCACATTATCTCGAAAGATGGCTTTTCATATTGACCCAGCACATGTGCAAGCAATTCAGCAAATCGATTTGCCCTGAAATAAGAAAGAGATACAATCTTTCAATGGTAAGATGAACTTTCTACCCCGCTTTGTACCTAATCTTGCTGAACACCTAAGAGAGATGACAAACATGCTTAAGAAGGATAACCAAGTGAAATGGATGGAGGAGGCTGTAAATTCTTTCAATTTGGTCAAATTGGCTCTTTCCTCAGCTCCAGTTCTAGTCAGCCCGGACTACACTCAGGATTTCATATTGTTTTCATTTGCTTCAGAGCATACTATGGAAACGATGTTATTGCAGAAAAGAGATGATCACAAAAGACCCATTGCATTCTTCAGTAGAGCTATAAGAGATGCAACCTTAAAATACAACATCATTGAGAAGCAAGCCCTTGCACTTGTGAAGGCATTGAAACATTTCCGGGTATATATTCTACATTCTCATATTTTGGCCTATGTTCCTAACGCTGCTGTCAAAGATGTTTTAGTATAGACTTATCTGGAAGGAAGACGAGGCAAGTGGATTGCAGCCTTGCTGGAATATGATGTGGAAATAAAGCCCACAAAGCTGGTTAAAGGACAGGGATTGGCAAAGTTAATGGCTGAATCAAACTTGCACGCCTTGGACATAAATCTAATTGCTGCTATGTCCGATGAGAATGAGGAAGGATTGTAAGTTCAGGTATCTGAAATGTTTGCTCTTTCTCCATGGTATTCAGATATCATATATGTGCTTAAAAATTTGTCACCACCGCTCGGCATGACTAGAAACAAAGCGAGAACACTCAAGTTGAAAGCTGCCAAGTTTTGCATTCTAAATTCTACACTATATTGGAAAGATCTTAGTGGTGTTCTGTTAAATTGTTTGGTGGAAAAGGAAGCAAAGAAGGTCATGGAGGACTGCCACCAAGGAGACTGTGGTGGTCACCTTTTTTGGAAATCAATAGCTAATAAAATTCTGAGAGTGGGATACTATTGGCCTACACTGTTTGCTGATGTATATAAGATGGTCAAGCGCTGTCATAAGTGTCAGATTTTCGAAAGAAAATAGAAGTTACAGCCTTTACCACTTAAGCCTATAGAGGTAAGTGCTCCTTTCTAGCAATGGGGATTGGGTTTCATTGGTGAAATTCATCCCGCTTCTTCCGGTCAGCATAGATGGATCCTCACAGCGACAGATTATTTCACAAAATGGATCGAGGCAATTCCCACTAGACAAGCTACAGACGCGGTAACCATTTCATCCCTTGAAAATCACATTTTGTCTCGCTTTGGTTGCCCAAATAAGTTGATCACTGATAATGCAGCAACTTCCAAATCAAAAAGGATGGTAGATTTTTGTCATAAATATCACATCATCTTGGGTCACTTAACTGCCTATCATCCCCAAGGCAATGGATTGGCAGAGTCTTCAAATAAATCATTGGTCAACATAATCAAGAAGCTGCTGAAAATAAACAAGAAGAGCTGGCATAAGAGGTTGGTCAATGCACTTTGGGCAGATTGGGTCAGTCAGAAGAAATCCATTGGTACGTCACCGTTTGAGCTTGTTTATGGAGTTGATATAGTATTTCCTATCTCTCTCACTACCCCGGTAGTCAAACTTCTTCAGGAGGCCGGCAGTGAAGAAGATCCCATGCAGAGAAGGTTGAATCAAATGGTCCACTTGCAGTAGACCAGAGAAGAAGTTTTCAAGAACACATCCAAATTGCAAGAGAAGATCAAGAAAATTTATGAAAGAAAGGCAAGGGTGGAAAAATTTCAATTGGATGATATGGTGCTGAAGTGGGATGGAAGGAATGAGGAAAAAGGTAAGCACGGTAAGTTCGAGAACCTTTGGAAAGGTCCTTTCAAGATTTCAGCATATCGGGGTCAGAATGCCTTTCTTCTGAAGGAAATGAATGGGGAAGATTGTCTAGGAGGGCCGATCAATGGTCGGATGCTCAAGCGGTACCATTTATGAGTTATTAATGCTGCTTCCACTATCATTGTAAATACCACTTTTATTTCAGTTTGGTTTGATTTTGTCAAGTTAGTCTTCAAGTCATTTCAATGTCAACTTTGAGTCAATTTTTTGGTCATTTTAGTTTCATAAATGAGTCAGAGTCCGGTGTTATTTGTCGAAGTAATGACTCCATAGCCCAATGGACAAAGGCACTGTCTAGCTCTTCTAGAGATCTACTATTCTTGGCACCTCCAAGGATCTACCATCCCCCATTGGAGCCACTGTTAGAGTCGGTCTGGTCAGTCCTCCGCCAGAGATCAAAACTCTTTATGCATTTCATTCTTAGGAGTCTAGCTCCATTCACTCAGCTGCATTCCGATAGGGGCATGCTATAATCTGACGGAAAATATCATGCTAGTCAATTCCCCTCATGTCTGGCTCCTGCTAGCTTAGGTCTTTTGCCAATGATCACTGAAGTCCATGACAGTCAAGGTCTGGTCCTTTAATGGACAAAAGTCATTTTTGATAATTAGGTCTAGGGATTAATAAATTTGGTCTTCAAATATTTCCAATAAAGCCATGCAGGCCAGAGTGAGACCCTTACAAAGTTATGATTCAGAGAGTTTCATTGTCATGGTGATAGACTTCGACTGTTCTTCAAAACTCTGTTTTGAAGAAAAGTCAAACAGTGTCATTTGTGATAAAACTTTCAACAAAAGTTGTCAGTTGATTTCTTCAGGTGCAGTCATGGTTTCCGTGGCCAAATGCTTTGTCATGCAATCCCTGCAAAGAGTGCCGAAAATTTCATCATTTGAGCTAAAATTTCAAAGGAAAAAGTGAAATTCAGTGTTGCTTTAAGTTAGTGAAAAAGTGTCAAAACATAACATTAGAAAAATGGGTTTTTGGAGAAGCAAAAATTTAACCCATGACTTCAAAGCCTTTATATACAAGTTTCCACTAAAATCAAAGTCATTGTACTAATCAAGGTTATTGAGAAACATAGCAAGGTGTTTGAGAGGCAAAGTGCATGTTTGGAGTGAAGTTGGAGGCAGTTTCCAAGGCGCGGCGCACACAAACAGGGGCGCGACACACACAGAGCCACCCCACAGTGCAAATTTTCAACGGGCGCGGCGCACACCTAATGCACGACACACTGGGTTTGGCGCGCGACGCACACCCACAAAGGGCCAAAATCGTTCCAAATTTCCTCAAATTGCTTGTGAAGCCCCTCAAATTGACAGGTAGGCTCTATATCACGGCTTGCTCATCAAATCTTATGAATGATATGGTGGTTCTTGGCTATGTTTAATTGCCACAAAACTCATAAAACCAACCACTCAAAAAACATCAAAATTTTGGTGGCTAGGGTTGCAAAATTGTGGTGTTAGTGCCAAGGTTCCATTTTCACTCCTCATTTTTCCCTTGCTTTCCATTTTTCCCTATCCCCCTTTCTAATTTTTCCTATTATCCCTACCCTAAAACACTACCAAACCCTATTCCCTATCCCCTCTTCTTATTTGTCAACATAACACCCCAAAACCCTACCTTATCAAATACACAAACCCCCTACACATTCCTATACAAACTTCCCCCCATAACCCCTATTCCCCATCATATTATTCCCCTCCTAATACTCCCTTGTTTTCATTGTTCCCCTTGGTGGAAGATATCACAAAAACACCTAGTTTCACACCATCATCAAAGGGCAGCCCAAGTATAGTACACACAGCATTCATGGCATCAGAGCATTCATCAGAGTATGAGATGGAGACACAAAGTGATTCTTCCTCGGAAGAACAGGCTCCCAGGAGACATCACAAGAGTCACAAACATGTTAGGGATGAGCCAACTACCCTCACTGAATTGCAGGCATACCCTCTTGCCATGTCATGCTTCCAGCATCTATCATGTTTTGAATTTTGTCAAAGGGTGGCTAATGTTAGAGTTCATCATGAGTTGGCCCGTCTTTTTGTGCTTCACCTACATGAAGGTCAGTTTATCTTGGTCGGGGTCACCTTCACATTGACTTTCGAAACTATCTCAGTGGAAACAGGCATACCAAATGTTGGAGAACAATAGCATAAGAAAAAGAAGGTGGATAGGCAACACTATGAGCCTTACATTAAGGCCAGATTCTTGAGACAGCTCACAAGAGTCTTTCCATTCAAATACTTGAAAGATGAGTATGCTCCACTCATGAAATTGATCATGAAATACTTCAGCTGTGAGGGGAGGTTCTCTCGTCTATATGCCTATCACATCAGGTTGCTCATGCACTTTACAAGGGTTTGGATGATGAACCTCCCATTTTTCATATGCAGGAACATAGAGAGGATGAACACCTTCATGCAGCATAAGAACCCTCAGCAACAACTTAACATCGTTTATCACTTTGCTCTTATCCGGATGTTGGTAGATCATCAGTTGGGATTGCAGGGCATTACTTACAAGGACTTCATCTCCCATGACCTCTTCAACACTTCACAGGTACTACCTGAGGCAGAGCATGAGATAGGTGGTCCTTCTCATCAGTATGAGTGCCATGAGACCACTACTATGCCAGTATTCATTACATATCAGAGAGGCAGTAGGCACTTGTTTGCAGCAACAAAGCGAGTGTTATCTCCACCCAGGGTGGAAGGGGCCTCGCTTTTGGCATTGATGACATAGGTACAGGACAAGGGCAAGGGGCCCATGCATGATGAGGGGCCATTAGGTGAATAGGAGGCCGACTTCATCCTCATTCAGGATGATTATGCAGATGTGGAGAGTGACAGACTTAGGATGACCATCCCGGAGCAGAACACGGAGATCCAAGACTTGTCACTCAATTTGGAGAGGGCCAAATGGATCATTTGGTATTTGGAGCAGAGAAACAAACAGCTTAAGGACCAACATGAGATCATGGAGCTGCAAAATATCCATGAGAATTGACAAGGTACCCAACAAAGGAGGATCAAGCTCACTACCTTGGAGCAAGAGATCAACAATGACTGTGAGTCTTGGCTTGAGCGGATCAACATACACCTTTAGAGATTGCTGGAGATCGCCGAAAAAGACAAAAACATACTGAGGAGGATGGTTTATCATTACAGGGCACGGAATATGAGTGCAAAAGCTCGGATAAGGAGCTTGAAGGTAAAATTGAGCAAAACAACAAAGAGGCAAAAGAGGTAAAAACAGCAAGATCGGCTTCGAATCTTGGCTAAAGCCTCTGTGGCCCAGCGTAGTGCCTCTTAGAGAACGTCCAGCCCAAATTTCAAGAAATTTGGGGCAATTTTGGTCACATGGAAAATTTTTTGGTCACAACAGAGGTTTTTTCTCCCTGTGCACCGCGCCACGCCAGGATTGGGAGCTCCAAATGACAAATGGCTTGCATTTTTGGATTCAGCATGAAAAATCATGACTATTGGTGCTTGGATAGGAAATTTGGGCATGATTTGAGTCTCTAGGAGGTCAAAAACACCCAAAAAATGACCTCTCTGCCCCTATTTTGACACAGAGGAAGCAGTCTTGGGAGAATGAAGATTTGGAGGGGAAAATGACCACCAAATTCAAAAATTCCACTTGGGTTGGAAACTGGACAGGCTAGGCTTCCCAAAAAAGACAATTGGGCACATTTTGGACTCTTGTCGGTGCCTCAAAATAGCCTCTAAAGTGGCGGGAAGCATATAGAATTGGGCGTGACAGATATAGGAAAAAAGGCCAAGTTCACCTCCGTTTCACGAAATTTCGATTCACGACTTTCTCCAAGTGGGCCTGATCATCTACACTTCACTTTTTTCGGCAACTAATGAAAATTTTAAAGAGTTTGGCTTCTATCCAAGTGGCAAAGGAAGGCAAACGGTCACCCAAAGCCATTTGTCATTTTTGTAATGTTGCACCTGTAGCTAATGGTTGGCTTTCCATCTGCATTTTGTAAGGATTTGAGCAACTCCCCAACTCTTGGTCATTCTATTTCCTCATGGCATAGTCTATTTATTGTATGCAAACCATTTGCAAAGGGAGGTTGGCTTGTAATTTCTGGGAGACTGTGGGAGAGAAACTCAGTTCTGCATTGTATATTTTGACAAAGGATTAATGAAAGGTAGCGGCTCTGTTTCATGAGATTCATGTGGTTGTGAGTGTAGAAAATGTGTTCTCTTTATGTTTAATATGTATTTTGTTATGTTTCACAGTTCATTCATATTCGTTTTTAGTGAAATTTTCTAAGTTAGATAAGGTAGAATACATGTTTATTGCTCCGCCTGTGGGAAAGTTTCACGTTATGTGTTTCTTCTTCTGTTGAAAAGGATTCATGTGTTCATGCCCTTTTCACCCTCCTCAATAATATTTCCATTCCGCATTATTTCAAACTTAATTGCTAGACTTTCCGCCTGTCTTGCCTCACGAAGTAATCTGTGCCTTTGTGTTAAATTCTCTGCTCATTGCTATCCGTTGGTCCCATACCATCCCAGAAACCCAGTCATTCATAAAAATTTGTTTCTTGTATCTATATTTGTTTACTAGCCTAAAATCAATATTTCACTGTAAGTCATCTCAGGCCATATCATTTATCTATTTACTGAGCGTGACTCGGAGAGAGCCCTCTCCTGTTCTGGTAGGGCTAGCTACCAGACTGAGCGTGGTTTGTGGTTACCCTGAATTTTGCCTTCCTTTAGCCTAAGGTAGATTTAGGTGCTAACATTTTCCAAATCTTATCCCAAGAAACAATGTCAAAGGAGTTTATAATTTCCACAAAGAAACAAAAGATATTAGCTTTACTATTGCGACATTCCTCAGAAAAGATCTTGAGAGTGACAAGATGGTCAATAGTTGAGTGGTATCTCCTAAAAATATCTTGCCCTTTAGCTCTTTTACCATGGATTTCAAGCCAACGGCTAATATTCTTTTCCAAAATGATTCCATAAAGCTTGGATAAGATGTGTCTAATCATAATGGTCCTATAGTTAAAGGGAACAAATTTTTCCCCATTTTTAAAGATAGGCACAATAAGGCTTTTCGTCCAAGGCTTGGGGAAGCCATGCTTTACAGATAAATTAAGAAGCTTGTGGAGATGAGGAATGAGGATAGGTCTTCCCACATTTAAGATCTCAACTTGGTATCCTTGAATATCTTTAGCTTTCCCACTAGTGAGCTTATTAATCCTAGACTCAATATCCCCAAGAGAAAAGATATCTTGCTTAATCGGAGTACTAACGATGTTGCCCATGGTGTATGGGGAGTACAAATTCTTAAGATAGATTTCCTACATTTCTAAGGGGATCGAATGATTATATTTAGATTTACTCACAAGCACAATTTTCCAAAACTTTCTAGGTGCAACTTTAGAAAGGTGAATAAGATGCTCTTGTCTCTTATTAATATATGCCTTCTTCTTATCTTTAATGAGGCATTTGTATATGTTGTATTTCAAAGCTTTATAGTTTTGTTAGGAGCATCTTAGTTTTCCTGAAACTTTTACAGTCTTTATCATACCAAGGGTTGGAAGTTCTATTAATATTCTTACATGAAACCTCAGTAGAGAAATTTTTAATAGTAATGGAAAGGATAGTAGTAAAATTGTGAGAAATTTGATCAATATTGTTATTATAAGTGAGGGAACTTAAATCCCTTTCTACCTCCTTTAATAAAAGGTATATATTACTTTGATGGAAACATGTGTGTGTTTGGATTTCACTAGTATCTTGCATGTGGCTGGTATACATAACAAGATTGAGGGTTAAATAAAAATGGATGTGGTCAAAGTTAGGCTCAAAATATTTAAGAAGTTCAAAGCTCGTAATACAGTTAAGGACATGGGTGTCAGAAATTGCCTAGTCCACAACACTACTTCTCGACCCATGTAAACAAGTCATCTGGCTAGAGGAAGACAAATTGCTAATATCGTTACAGATAATCAAGTCATGGGAACTACAAAGCTTGAGGAGCTCGGTACCAAATATGTTATCAATGTTGCCTTCAGAGGTTCTCTTCAATTTATTATCTAATTCATCATCTTCATCAAGCCACAAGGGGTCAAGGTTAGAGTGGTTACTTAACATAATAGCTTGGTTGGTAGCAGTTCTAACATTGAAGTCCCCAAGAAAAAGGATATTACCTTCATTTCTTAGGTTGTGAATGTATTTTTCTAAGGTAGTGAAAGGACAATTCTTATCTAAGTTGTTTTTCTTATAGGAGGTAGAGTTGATAGGAGCGAAATAACAGATTGCAAGAAAAATCCTATTAGAGGAAGAATCAAAGATCTCAATTCAAATGTATTGATTGAAGGGGTCGATATTATGGAGTTGGATGTGAAAAGAAAGATTGTTCTTAATATAACATGCTATACCACCAAGACCCCTTCGAGAGGATTTCTTGTTCCAAGTAGACCAAAGAATGAATTTCTCAAGGTGAGGAACCCTAGATTCGTCATGCTCCCAAGTTTCAACTAGAAAAATAAGATCAATATCACTTGGGATCCAACTTAACATAAGATCTTTATGCCATGGAAACCACGACTGTTCGAGAATAGGATCCTGAGTGATCCTAATTCCTATTTATCACGTATTTTGGACTCTATCTCATATAATAGCTTTCCTATTCCTAATGATAACCCATTTACCTTATTTTCTTGCCTCCTTGACCTTTTGGACTTCTTTCATGAGTTCAACTTGGTCTTCTGGAATCAGATCTTCATTTATAAAGATTTTGGTTCCCTTTAGGCTTGGGGATTCCTTGAGTATATCTAATTTGTGGTCATTGCAACTTACCTTAATATGGATTAGTCTATATTTATTCTAAAGTAACTTTCCTACCTGGAGTGTTTTCGTGATATAAGTTGTTTGAATTTGAGCTTTTATTTTTAATTGTTCTTTTAGTATTTCTAATGTGTCTTCATTGTTTTGTTCTTCTATACCAGCAATTATAAGGTGTAAGGCTATTTTATGGCACTCATGGTCGAGTTCAATCAATTTGTTAATTTTTTTTTCATGGGTTTAATATCTAATTCACTCTTTGTGTTATTTAGGGTTGAGTTATTATTTACTTGTTCTTTTACACTTTTAATCTCGCTTTTCAGGGAATCATTTTCTTCAATCATTGATTGTTTATTATGTTCTATTTCTTAAGTCCTACCTTTCATTCCTTGGAGTTCATTCTAAGCGAGATTATTCTGTTTTCTAGCAATTTGTGATTGTTTTCGAGCAATGTTGTTAATTCTATTTTAGATTGGTTTTCTCTTTCTTCTCTTTGTATGTTTAAAGATTCAATGTACTCATAAAGAATGTCTAGAGTAATTTTACTTGGTCACTCTTTTCTAGAGGGGGGCTTACATATGTGAGGGGAAGTACTGATAATGTAAACAAGCAAAAATTGACAAAAGAGGGTGAGGCTAAACATATGCACCTGTCAGAGTCTAAGTAATTGAGGTCACCCGCAGAGTTATGTAGAGTGCACTATAGAGATTATTTGCACTGAATCTCGGAAGCTTCAAGTTGAGGATATGTGTTGCACCACAAAGACCACCGAATCAATCACAAAAGTCAATCAAACCATCGGGACCCTCACCGTAGAGACCACTGAGTTTGCGTGAGTTTACCTCAGGCATAATTTTGTTCTCTAATTCGGGTATGTTACAATCTGTGTATTACTTTTAGGGCTTCGAATATGTAGAACTAAATCCCAACAACCCTCCTCACTCAGCTTCAGAAACTTGGATGTCTCATGCAGATACTTTAGGAACCCTTAGACTATTACCAAACCTTTTGTGGACTATTGGACACCAAATGGTTTATTGGCCTCAGAATGTGTGATCCACTACAAAATAATAGTCCTTTTTCATCACAGAAAATATTTGTGGGGGCTCACATCTTAGTCTACTATGATTTGACTCCAAGATAATTCCGCTCACCCACCGGTTGGCTTAGATAATTGACCCTCGCCATAGAGACTAGTGAGTTTGCCCGAGTTGACGTGAATCCTAAGTCCGTTCTCTAATTCGGGTATGTTACAGTCTGCACTCCGTTAGGGTCTGTGTATTACTTTTAGGGCTTCAGATTTGTAGAACTAAATCTCAGCAACCCTCCTTGCTCAGCTTCAAAAACTCAAATGTCTCATGTCAATAATAATTAAAGTTGAAGAGATGTGTCGCACCGCAAATACCACTGAATCAATTACAAAAATCAATCGAGGGACCCTCGCTGCACATAAATTCCTTGGGTTTATAATATTAATAATCTCTTTAGTTAATAATATTAATATTTATTATATTATTAATAATATCAATAATATTATTCTAATATAATAATAATTACCATAAATTGCCATTATAGTTGTTATAATTATTATAATATTTATAATCTAATAATAATGATATTCTATAATATAATTATTATTATTATATTTATATATTTATACATCAATGATATATTTATATATCAATAATAATATTAATATTAAATCTATATACATTAATGTTTATCGGCATATCAATGTAATTGTGTTAGTTATAAAATTTACCGATGTTTTATAATTTTTGATAATCGTATAAATAATCCAATTTTTCCATTTAAATTCAAAATAACATCTTAATTCTTATTAATGCTAATTAAACTCTAACGTCTTTACACTGTAACATCTTTGATTCTTAACAAAGCCGGCCTGTGGGGCCTGTGGTATGAAAAATTAAGAGTCCAATTCCTCCATTTAAATTGAAGATAACAGAATTTTGGAGGTTTTTTCTTTTACCTTTATACGGAAGTTCCCATTCACTTTGCACTTGCGGCTCAATACTGTGGGCGGCATCCTCGTTAGAGTGATTAGCGCCCCTTGCTTTTGACTTTCGACAATATTGATGCTTTACTACTTTGAAATTGCGGCTCAATACTGTGGGCGCTATCCTCTTCAGAGTGGTTAGCGTGACATGCTTTTCATATTCGAGAATATTGATGCTTTCCCTGTGTACGAGGGGTCCCTTTTGATGCTTATCATATTTGCTAATTCACAGACCCCAGAGTCACTTATCATATTTGCCTTTCGCAGACTCACATATCCGAGTGACTTATCTGGTGGGTCACAGTCACCTTAATAGCAGCGGCTTCCGCTGTTAGTGCTTATAAAATTTCTAAATGGGCAAAAATATAATTGTCATAATCTTTAATCATAAAATATTAATTTTAGAAAAACCAGTAAATTTGAAAATATGAGAGCATTCAATGATATATTAAGTTGGTATATTGGTTCTCGAGTATATTTTAAAATTGTTTTGGATGCAATATATTTTAAAAATGTTTTAAATATAATTCAAGATTGAAAGGTATTTGGCAGATGTAAAAGTTTATTTTTTAAAAATTATTAAAGATCGTTTTAAATGGTCTAGTTTTCCTTAAATAATAAGATGAATCAAATTCACTACATTCACGGATAACAACCAAATATAATTATCCTTATTTCTGATTTAACAATGATAATTATTTCAAAAAAATAAAATAATATATACTTAAATATACATTAAAACATGCCATATATATATATATATATATATATTCTAATTTACTCATGTATAACCTATTAGTATAAAATAGATAAAATATGAACAACATTTAAAAGAATGAGATGTAGCTCTTAGGTGTGGCTTGCACTTGGAGACTACACTCACAAAACAGAGAGATCACTCTCGTACACTCTATTACCATCAATGAAGGATTACATCATTTAAGTACAACTTTAGCAATCAGGAAGTTGCAACCGCACTCCGAAATTCTAGGAACAAATCCTAAACTAAGAAGATACGTTACAACTATGTAACCATTTCTCCATTAATAAAAAATAATATTTAATTATTTTCAACTCCCCCCCTTAATGGAGAAAAGGTTCTCTTGGACTCCTAACATCCCTCTAAACAATTCAAACTTCACTCGTGCAAGAGGCTTTGTAAAATATCAGCCACATTGTCACAAGTTTTACAATATTCAACAATAATTTCCTTTGACTGTACGTTCTCTCGGATAAAATGGAGCTGAGTGTCTATATGTTTGGTGTTTTTGTGGAACACTGGATTGTGTGCCAATTTAATGGTACTCTGGTTGTCGCTTTTGATGGAAGTGGAATTCTTCTGTTCTTTTCCTGCATCATTGAGAAGCCTTCTCAACCACATCGCTTCATGCGTCGCTGCACACAATGCTTGATACTCAACTTCACACGATGACAAAGCTACAGTGCTCTGCTTCTTACTACTCCATGCTATGACCCCGGATCCTATGTTGAATGCGTAACCTGTGATGGACTTTCGATCATCCAGGTTACCTACCCAATCTGAGTCTGAAAAACCTGCTAGAGTAACATCAGATACGTTAGTGTATAAAATACCATAATTAACAATACCACAAAGATACCTCAACACGCTCTTTGCTGCTATCCAGTGACTTTCAAGCGGTTTTGACATAAATTGGCTCAACACACTAACAGAGTATGCTAAGTCAGGTCTGGTTGTTGTAAGATATATCAAGCTGCCAACCAGCTCTCGGTACATTGTAGCCTCAACCTATTAAGTGTCGTCGTCACTTCTCAACTTCATATTCTGTTGCAAAGGTGTCGCTGCTGATCTACACTGATCCATACCAAATTTTTCCAACAGATTTCTGGTATACTTCCCTTGGGTAAGAAAAGTTTTCCCAGTATCTCTACATACTTCTAATCCCAGACAGTAATGAAGGCTTCCGAGATCCTTCATCTCAAAAACTTGTGCCATAAGCCTTTTGATTCCTCTGATTAAATCATCTGCATCTCCTGTTAATCATGTCATCCACATACAAAGAAATCAAAATAATCTGCCCCTGATTATTGTACTTGGTATACAAATTTGGGTCATTTAAACTTCTATGAAAACCATGCTCTAAAAAGAAAGAATCAACCTTTTCGTACCAAGACCTGGGTGCTTGCTTTAAACCATATAAAGCCTTTTTCAATCTGCAAACAAGATGTTCCTGCCCCTGCTTTACAAATCCTTCTGGCTGTACTAAGTAAATTCCCTCTTTTAAATCACCATTTCGAAATGCAAATTTAACATCAAGCTGGTGTAATTCCTAATTACATTTAGTAGCTAAAGCAATAAGCATTCTGATTGTATTTAACTTTGCTACAGGTGCAAACGTATCATCAAAATCTATACCTTCCTTCTGTGAATATCCTTTTGCAACCAGCCTCGCTTTTAATTTCTCTATACTTCCATCTGCATTCGTTTTTGGTTTAAACAGCCATTTACATCCTATGGGTGTTTTACTCTTAGGCAGCTCAACTAAATCCCAAGTATCATTTCTAAGAATTGATTCCATTTCTTCATTCATTGCAGTCTTCCACTCCTTAAATTGACTAGCTTCTTTGTAATTAGTAGGTTCTACAATGTTTAAAATATTTGACATTAAAGCATATTCTATCAATTTAGCAGGTAATCAAGTCTTCCTACCTGATCTCCTTGGTAGGGGACTTACCTCAACTCTATCTATTTCAGTGCTTGCATCATCATTGATTACATTATTTGTTACTCCTTCT
The DNA here is from genome assembly GCA_000404065.3 of Pinus taeda. Lineage (NCBI taxonomy): Eukaryota > Viridiplantae > Streptophyta > Pinopsida > Pinales > Pinaceae > Pinus > Pinus taeda. The sequence continues at coordinate 50,285 of APFE031386525.1, forward strand.
TCTTGTTTCTGATCCTGCTCTTCATCTTCCTCACTGTTTTCTTCTATAAGCAATGGAATGTGGCAATCACTGTTAGAGTCCTCCTTTCATTCTTCAACTTGTTCATGAAATATGACATCTCTGCTTGCAAAAACCTTGTGAGTCACAAGATTATATAACTTATATGCCTTGAACTCAGTGCCATATCCAACAAATATACATTTCAGGGCTTTGGGGTCTAACTTCTTCCTATCTTCCTTAGGTATATGAGCATAAGCTTTTGACCCAAATATTCTTAAATGACTAACTACTGGTTTGAATCCAAACAATGCTTCAAAAGGGGTTTTGAAGCCTAAACATCTAGTATGAGTCCTATTCTTTAAATATACAACAGTGTTAATAGCTTCTGCCCAAAGACCATTTGATAGACCCTTACCTTGTAGCATACTCCTTGCACACTCCACAAGAGTTTTGTTCTGCCGTTCTGCCACTCCATTCTGTTGTGAAGTGTGTGGCACTGTAAATTGCTGCACAATCCCATGATGCTTGCAGAAATTCATGAACTCTCCCAACCTATATTCTCCCCCTTGATCTGAGCAAAAGAATTTTTATCCTTTTTCCTGTATGGTTCTCTACCATATATTTAAACTCTTTAAAATATTGAAAGGCTTGACTCTTTTTACTCAGAAAGTATATCCATGAATATCTAGTGCAATCATCTGTAAACAAGAGAAAGTAATATGCTCCTCCTAGTGACCTAGTTTGCATAGGTCCACAAATATATGTATGCACCAATTCTAAAATATCCCTTTCCTTTCTGTTAACATGCAAAGGGAACTCTTCTCTATGCATTTTCCCTAATGCACATCCATCACAATCCAGCTTAACATTATGAAAAACAGGTAGTCCATCCACCATACCTTTTCTCTGAAGTAAGATGAGGTCTTGCAGATTAAGATGGTCGAATCTCTGATGACAGAGATCTTCGACTGTTTATCCGACTGCAACCATTACTTACTGTGGCATACTCTTTGCATCTAATCTGTACATGCTCCCCACGCGCACTCCTTTTGCAGCTATTTCCATCTGACTATCTTTAATGACACAATTATTCTTAAAGCATTGAACTTGCATATCTTGATCAGTAATCATTGAGACAGAGACCAAATTTTTCTTAATTCCTGTAACATACAATACATTTTGAAGATGTCTAATGTCACCACTAGGTAACTTTACAGGAATGTCACCATGTCCTTTGATCTCATATTCACTATCATCTCCTAAATAAATTTTCGACCCACATGAAGTTTTTTCAAGAAATTCAAACTAGTCCTTCTTACCAGTCATATGTGAGGATGCGCCAGAGTCGACATACCATATGTCATCCTCATCTCCCTTTGAAGCTGAAAGAGCACAATCGACTGTAAATAGTTGAAGTTCGTGGCTGTGGTCCTCTTCTTCCCCAACAAAGTAACCCTTATGTTTTCTCTGTTTGTTTCTTCCTTCATCTGCTTGCCTCTTATAACACTCTCTAATCTGATGACCAGGTTTTCCACAGTAAAAACATTTCTTGATGGGAAAATCATTAGCAGACATACCTTTAAACTGTCTCTTCTAAAACGTGTTGCCTCCTTTCTGCTGCTGCTGCTGCGGTTGCTGGTGCTAGTGCTGCTTCCCTCTGTATTGTCTCCTTTTTGCCATCAAAGTAAGGTCATTGCTTTGAGTTTTCAAATTTTGTCGTCGCTCTTCTTCCTGTAGCAGGATCCCAGTCAGCTCTTCAAATGAAGGGACTTTCTCCCTTGCTGACAGCCCTGTGATGAACGTCTGGTATTCATCAATCATTCTGTTCAATGTGAGCATGACCAGATCTGAATCAGAAACTTTCTCTCCGATTGCTCCCAATCTGTCACTCAGATCCTTGACTCTGGCAATGAATCCAGCAACGGACTCATTCTCCTCCATCTTCAATGCAAACAGCTTGCCTTTAAGTGACAAGACACAGTTTGTATTCTGCGTCTCGTACAGGTTTTTGATTGTCGTCCAAATGTCAGCGGCCGATTTACAGTCTCTAATATGAGGGATAACATTGTCCTTGACGAACATTTTCAATATGACCTTTGCTTTTGTCTCCCTTTTATCCCAATCTTGTTCTTGTGTCGCTGTTCCTGCTCTCAGCTCATTTCCTGTGATGATTGCCCACACATTTGCACTTTCAAGCAAAGTCTGTATCTTAAATTTCTAGTTGTTGAAATTTGATCCATCGAGTTTGCCAGACTCGTGGAGATATGATTCTAAACTGTTATTCATATTGACTTATACCAGATATAAACCTCTGTTTTGCAAAAAAAAAAACTTGTACCTTCAATGTGCAACCACCGGTCAAGTCCGATCTGCTGCCACCGAACAGATCCAGAACTTCAATGCGCCACCACTAGGGAATACGCCTCCACCAGGCAAGTCCAATCTGCTGCCACCGAACAGATCTGGAACTTCAATGCGCCACCACCGTGAAATACGCCTCCACCGGGCAAGTTCGATCTGCTACCACTGAACAGATCTGGAACTCCAATGCGCCACCACCGGGCAAGTCTGATCTGCTGCCACCGAGTAGATCAGGAACTTCAACACGCCACCACCGGGCTACTCCGATCTGCTGCCACCGAACAGATCCGCAAATTCAAAGTGCCACCACCGGGCAACTCCGATCTGCAAAGAAAAATTGCAGATTTTCAAAGAGAAAGAGGTTGGCTCCTTAGCGCTTCTCAACAGCTACGGATCCGCGCCATAAGCACATAAACAAAATATTTGAAGTGTCGCGAAAATTGGCGCGATTAACAGCTACGGATCCGCGCCAATGTGGTTTCTTTTTCTCTAGTGCGATTATCAGCCTCAAACCCGTGCCAATGGGCACGTCTGTACGTTAAAAACCCGCGCCAACCCGCTTCTGCTCAGAAAAATGCCGCGCAAAAAATCTGTGCCAACCCTTTCTTGCGCTCAAATATGATCAATCATCTGAGACCCGTCTTCAGGTGTTACTGCAGTCTACCTGATACTCCACTGCCACTACAATTATCTAATCAATGATGCATCCTAAAAAAAAAAAGGTTGTCCCTACTCTGAGCTCTGATACCAAGATAAAATATGAACAGAATTGAAAAGAAGGAGATGTAGCTCTCAGGTGTGGTATGCACCTGGAGACTACACTCACAAAATAGAGAGATCACTCTCGTACACTCTATTACCATCAATGAAGGATTACATCATTTAAGTACAACTTTAGTAATCAGGAAGTTGCAACCAAACTCCTAAATTCTAGGAACAAATCCTAAACTAAGGAGATACGTTACAACTATGTAACCATTTCTCTATTAATACAAAATAATATTTAATTATTTTCAACTAAAATATGTAGTATTATAGTGCTGAAAGAATTATATAACGCATTATTGTAAAGTACACATTGTTTAGAGTGGTAGAAGAAATATTTAATGATGTGGAATTTTAATAATGAAATAAATGCTATAGTGAAATGGTCACACAATCTCATGAAATAATTCTTTGACGGTGGGTAATTGATATCTTCTAATTCAACGGGTTTGATCGAATTGTGTGGTAGGATCCCATGACTATAAAGTTGGAATTAAAAGGATTTTTTTTTAAAATCTAGAGTGTTTTTCCTATTTAAAATTTGGAAATAGTTAAAAAATAAATAGAATATTCTATATATTAAAATATTAGTATAGATATATAGATTTAATATGAGTTGAGAAATCTAATTTTTTCAAGTGTAATTTATGCAATTTTTTATGAATTGATATTATTTAAAATATTTTGTATAATTTATTATAATTTTATTTTTATTTTTATTTTTTATTTGAATCAACATGGTTAAAATTTCAATTTTGACAGATAAACAAAATTACACATCATACTAAACTGTAAAATAAATTTAATTTAATTATAAATTTTAAAAATATTTTAAAATTTAATAAATAAAAAATAAAATTAATTATTTAATTTCATTTATATTTATCACTTCTATAATATTTTCAAAATTTACGATTCAAATAAAAATAATCTATATCAAAACGCGTCCTGATGATGAACCACACTGGTTGGTTCGAAACGCGTCAACAAATGACTTTTTATGTGATTTTATCGAAATTAGTCTCACAAACAATCTATCTCAAATTAAGAAAAACAAACCAACCAAGAAACGCAGGCACCGAAAGAATTTTAATACACACATGAAGAAAAGAAAAAGTGAGAGCTGCATCTGAGTCAAGGTAAGGAAAGGAAAAGGCCGAATTAATTGCCAAAGAGTGTTCGTATTCGAGCTGCTGAGGAAGCCATGTAGACCTTGGAATCTACGTCGCAACCAAAGATTGCTGAAGTGTCGATTCCACTATCAGCATTTGTCAATCAAGGGTTGTTTAAGCGTCGATTCCAGGTTAAAACTTGTCGATGATTCATCCTTTCCCTTTAATGTTGTTCTTCATGGGTGTATGAGCATTTCTCGTGCCTTTTTGACGAGGGCAGTTTCTCGCTTTCTTCGTTCACTTTTTCTTTTGCTATTATTTTTATTTTTTTATTTTTTTGGGTTTAACGTAGCGGTAGTGTCATATGGAATATCCCTATGTTGTAGGTGAGTTCTTATTAGTCAAATATATATCTGCACTGAAGCTTTAACCAAAGTTTTAGTATAAAAAAATAATATAAAACATATTAAGTTTTTTTTATTGGTCCATTGCTTTTGGGTCTTATTGCAAGCCTCATGCATCCCCATGCAATTTAGTTTTGGATATCCTAAATTTTTCATTCATGCATAAATGAAAACTTTGGATGTTTCGACTTTCGTTGGCTACCACGTAAAAGTAACTTTGGATATCTAGACTTTGGTTGGTTGGCAGGTAATTGTGAAGTTTAGATAAACATTTATATGAGTTCGAAAAAATAATAGACTTTGGATATCTAAACTCTCAAATTTTGGATATCTGAACTTTTGGCTATCAAACCATTTGCAGTTGCAAGACGTTGGCACTTGGTTGGCTAGCTGTCTTAGTGTCTTCGTTGCATTTCCATGACGTTGGCACCTGACTCGCTAGTTGTCTCAGTGTCTTCATTGCGTGACTGCTTCCACATTGTTGTCACCTGGCTGGAATTATGTATGTCACTAAAACATGATGACACTAAAAACTGTAGATCATGTGACTGCTTCCACATTGTTGTCACCTGGCTGGAATTATGTATGCCACTAAAACATGATGACACTAAAAACTGTAGATCATGATCCCTTCCCCTTTAACGCAACTTCCCATTTAACTGCTACTGCAAATTAAAAATAGTATGTCACTGCGAAAATTCTACCTCGCTTCCCATTTATACATAGCTTCCCACAGCTTTCCATTTAGCCGTTGCTGCAAACTGAAGGTATGTTGCTGCTTCTCTTCTAGGAGCTACTGCAAACTAAAATTATTATTTCGTTGTTGAAAGTCTATCTAGATTCACATTTATATGCAACTTTCCATTCCGCTGTTGTTCCAAACTTAAAGTATGCTCTTACCTATATCTTCCAATTTATCTGCCCATTTAGACATTGATGAATTGGCGTTGCTGCAAATTGAAGGTATGCTCCTACATATATGGATCATTTTCTCATCTTTAAATGAATCAAAAGAATAAACAGCAACAGGTCAACAACATCTCAAGTACAACATATTGATATTTTCCGATATACACATATTTTCCAATTTTAAAATGATAGAATTGATATTTTATGGCCTAATATAGATGTCTTTTATCAGATATCCTTTATCAAATATAGATGCTTTCATTTAACATTATCTTTCAATGATTGTTACTCAGAAATCTGCTTAAATTCTCTTTCAGTCATTATTATACAGAAATACTTACGAAACTTCAATCATTATTATACATAAATACTTACGAAACAGGGGAGGTTGTGGATGATGATATCTACTATAAGTAGACAACCATATCCTTCAATGGGATGTCAATACAGTTTGATGCATTAATAACTTCCAACTTCCAAAATGAGGCAACGACATCAACAGGTTCCAAAGGTTCCATCTAAAAGAAAAGTTCCTACAAATTCTCAATTACTTTTATCTTTCACACAAAAGAAATGAATAATATAAATTTTCACAAAATGAATGTATATTATTCTTTTTATAAGAAAAAGGAATGCATAATATTCTTTTTATAAGAAAAATGAATGAATTAGGGAGATAGATTTAACTGGAAAGTCGATGTTTGGCTCTGCAGTTGTGGGTTTCTCCTACTAAATTTTTTTAGATAACATTATACATGGAATTACTGAGATTCATAATATGTAGCTCTATTTCAGGAGAAGGTGCAATATTTGCATCACTCAACCATTAGATATCAGTTCCATTTTGCATTTTTGGGCTAGACAACATAAATTCTCAACGGACGAATGGAAATCTATTGGAATGCATACTTGCCATGCTCACCAGGATATCCAAGTCCTATGCAATAACAAGGGGCACTAATTCTTTGTGAATGACCCGGTAGAATTTGTGTTTATTACTACTGCTAGCTTGTCTCTAATTGGAGCATTGTTTACTGATCAAATTTACCTACTCATCAAATTTACCTACTACTCAAATTATAATGGATCATAATTTACTGTGCAAATTATGACTCATTAATCTTTTTTTAGAAATAGAGTAAAATAAATTGAATTAAGAGGATAAACATTGACTTAAATATATTGAGAATAAAATATATGTCACCCTCATGTTGTTTCTGTTTCCTGGTTACTACTTTCTCTTCTTCTGGGGTTAAGCTTTCAATGTTTAAGTGCTCCATTATATAATTTACAAGAGTAAATGTCATCCTTTATAACAATATTTTCATTTAAAAAATATGTATAACAATAATTTCATTTATGAAAGATGAATGCCTGTTATTTCTAACCCTATGATGGCTAAAGGTGTCAGTGGAGCAGAATCATTTTGGATACTAGGTTATCCCCACCTTGAACTTCTAATCTTGTATACTATGGGGATTTATGCCTCTGGAGGTAGAGAACTCTTTCCTCTATGCTCTCCCTCGCACATCCTAATGAAGTGGTTCCATATCCCGACTCGTGGAAGTTGCATTGTGTGTTATAGATCGCCTAACCAATATCTCTTTCAACATTTCTGTAACTGTTGGTTGGTATTTCTTTCCACACCAAGAAGTTTTTCTTTTTGTCTTTCCCTCCAAATTCATTAAATAGACTTTGTCTTCCACATTTAGGGTCCTAAATTGCATCCGCTCCTTTGACATTTGTCCACTCCTCTTCCCGTTCACCTTAAATGACTATGTCAAGTCTGGCAGATGAAAACGGATTTCCAGAACCCAAGTTATGCGAGCTATGTTTTTATTTTTTCCCAAAAAGAATAAATATCCTCTGCTATCTTTATTTGCACAACTTTGTTCTACATTGGAGGTTAAGATGGTCCCTAAATCCTTATGTTGTAGAAGTACAACTGAAAGCATTATGTCTTTGCTGCAGAAAGAGGAGAAAAGGTTTTTCTTTTGCTACTAGTTTTCCACGCAAAGAGGGATGGGAAAATAACTTCAACTAGACCACGGCCTCGGGAATTGATTCAATCATTGAAATAAATATTGTTGTTGTTGACATAACATCTAAGCTAGAAAGCCTATGACGAAGGCACCACCACAGAAATAACATCCAAGTTGGAAAGCCTATGAAGAAGGCATCGCCATTGAAATAAAGGCAACATTGTTGCTTGTTTGTTTAGGCGCATTGGGAATTACTTGGAGCCACAACTACGTGGAGTGCATGGAGTAAGTTTCTAGAATTGTCTTTTATTCCAATGGTGTGTCCTTTTATTGTCTTGTTTTAAGAGAGCATTTCAGAATTAATTTGTATGTGATGATTTGATCAACTTAAACATGAATAGATGCTGGTATTAAATGTTGAATATTAATATTATTATATATTTTTGATATATACCATATATTTTATAAATTGTTTTAAAAAATAAAATAAAAATGAAATCTTATTATTAAAATTTGTAATATTGATATATGGTTTAGATCATGTTGTTTTATATTTAATATATGGTTGTTAATTTGTTAGGTTTAATATAGCTATTACTATATCATTATTTTAAATTACATCTTGGCTGAACAAGAGGAGGCAACACTTCAGGAATTCGGGTGTAAGGTCAAAACTTTAGTTTAAATGGTAATATGAGTTTTTTCGAGAAAAAGGGCACCTAAAGCTGTTAATTTCAACCAGCCAACTCTTCCAATTAGAGAAGAGTTAAAGCGACAGAGCAACCCAAAGCACCACAGCAGCCAGGTGACTAGAGTATGATTTGATGAAACTTGCTTTATTCTGGCTTATCTTGCTTGAGTATGATTTGATGCTACTTGCTTTATTCTGTCTTAACATGCTTTATCTGACATTGTCACTTAGAGTGAATTTCAAAATTTGCGGCATATGAAGAGAAAACAATGCATTGGTTTTAAAAAATTATCTGAAGTAAGAGTAGATCTCATCGAGAATACAATGAGTAGACACTATGTGTTGTCCCTTCACCGTATTGTGGTTGCTAAAGCTTACTAGTATAGCCTTAGTGTTGTGTGTTTGTCATGGTAGATTAGCTTTCATAAAATGTTTTGTGGTTTGCGATTTTCCTGATTAATCAGGCACTGTATTTGTATTGTAGTTTGTGGTTGTCTCATTGAGATAATAAATTTGTATTGTAGGGAACATTTTGTCGTTTGCAGTTTGCTTGGATTTATATTGTGAGGCACACGCCTATGTAATTCTCACAATATTAGGGAAAGCACAGTTCCATATATACATATATGGGTAAAGTTCTTCTCATTATCTATGCCTGCTGCTGAAAATATAGTAATATTATTTATATCTCTTGATAATAATGTGCTGCATGGTAATCCAGATTATATAATTTCATTCCCAATGGTGTTGATCCAACATTGGTAGACCGGAGTATTAACAAATGCGCAAATGGGTGGTAGACCGGAGTATTAACAGATGCGCAAATGGGTATTAAAGTAGCGAACAATTAACTAGAGTAATAATTAATTATAAATTATAAATTATTAAATAGAGAATAATTTTTTTTTTAAATATGTAAAATATTTATGTCCAAATTCATATTTCTCATTATATATGTCGTCAAGTTATTCTCATTGTTTTTATCGGTTCATAATAGCGTGATGTTTAATGGCCTTTGCCCGACCTGAGTATTAATGGATGGACAAATCGATATTAAAGGAATGGATTCTTAAGGGATGGACGAATCCATATCAAAGGAGCATTGGAGTAATTATATTATATTTTCAAAATTATTAAATAGAGAATTTATTTTTAATTATTTAATTAACTGCAATTAATTTCTACGATAAATCCAAATGAATGATTAATGAAAGAAAATAAGTGTCAACACACAGCGTCACTGCTCCTTCAACCTAAGGACGTCGTAGGTTCGTTGATTCTTCTCTCATGAGTCAAGTTAGAATAGTCACTTTGTGTTTGAAACTATGATGCATCCCACTAACAAAATTAATTTAAAAATTGCATCACGCCTAAATAACATTAAGAACAAAATTTACTTATTTGCATTGCTATTTATTTTCTGTAATTATTGATTTAGTGCCTTCTTTCTTTGTTTTTTAATACCGAATATCTAAATATATCTCTTATCGAAAATTTTCATTTCCTCATTCTCCGAGACTACCACTGATTGCCGTCCTTGTTTCTACAATGCACATAAATAATCTATTTAGAGACTCATATGGAATCGGGGGTTGCGGATTGGGAATGGATAAAAATAATCTATTTAGGGACTCATACGGAATCGGGGGTTGCGGATTGGGAATGGATAAATCAGTGATTGTCATTGCATTAATGGATTTGGATTATCTTATTGGAATATATTATAAAAAATACGCCATAGGACAGGATTAAAAAGCCGTTGGAATTTGGTTAAAATTTTTTCAAAAAATCTCATAGTACCATTATTTGAATTATAGTGGAAATATATTAAGATAATAAATGCTTTTAAGACATTCAAAATTTTAAAATTTAATAACTATAACTTAGATTTACAAAAATTCTTATCAGATTTTATCAAAATCGTATCAAAATTTCTATGATTTTCAAAACGAATCACTAATTTTTGTTAGAAATTTTAATTACTCCTGCATGAGTAGTTGGCTAAAATTAGAGAATCAGTTAACTAGTGTTGAGCTTTGAGTCAAGTAGAATGATGAATAAAGAGTTAAGTGTGAGTTAGTTGAGTTAAGTGTGTATCTTAGGTAAGTGACCAGTTTGAAAAGCATAAATACCTTTCACCCTGTTCATTGTAAGTATCATGTTTTGTGTGATCAATAGAAAAACCTCAGCACTAGATTTGTGTGTAATTTTTTTTTGCCTTCTCTATCTTCCCAACAAATTGGTATCAAAACCAGAGAAAAACAACTAAAAATTCTGTAACCGCACCTCGCAAAGTGCCCGAGTGAAAGATCGAAAGTTTCACTGCAGCGGTTGAGAAATAAGTCGTAACTTGTCGGTCGTTGAGCGATAGTCGTAGCTTGTGGAATTATTCTGAATAGAGATAGGGTCGCAGCCCTAGACACCGCCAGCTGAAGCGCGAAGTGCGTCAACCACAATCGCTGCATCCGCATCGGAATCCGAAGCGAGCATGCAGAGAAGAGATCCGACAAAATTTTCAAAAGATTGTTTTAAAGGGCGATAGCTGTCATTGAAAGTCGGGGCCGAGTTAGCCACCGAAGCCAAGTTTGCAAAGAAATTAGCGTACCAGGTCAAAGGAAGGATATGCATGAAAGTGAGTGGACAAAATATTAAGAAGATGACAAGGAGATATACTTTTTAAAATCGATGTGTGCAAGACCATCTTGTGCGCATTTGAAAAGAAAGAGGTTTTCGAAAGGGTTGTCAAAGGTTTGAAGTTCAAAAAGCGTATTAAAAGGGATTTAAAGTGCATGTGTTATAAAAGTTTATCAAACGAAAGTTTTTTAAGAGGTTGAATTAATTTGAAGAATTTTAAAGGTTGGTTAAAGTTTGATATATTTAACGAGCGGGTTATTATAAAGATTTTTTTGAAGGGTATTTGGAAAGAGAATTTAGGGTTTTGTAAATTTTGTTGGTCTATAAAATTATTTGATTTTTTGTTAAGCATGATAGGTTTTTGGGTGAAGATTGTGTCTTTTGCGGGTGCATATTGAAAATTATATTTTTTTCGGGGGCGATATGGAAGAGAGCCTCATGCAATCAACAAAGCAATTATATATAAAAAAAAAGAATGACAACGCTTATGGATAGCAAAACGCAACTGAAGAAGACTAAGAAAATGAATAAAAAGAAGAGGCAGAGATTGTTGCCGTGTTTAGAAAGGTTTAGGCCACAACCTAAGAACTGGTAAGAACAGCAAAAGATGAAGAAGAATTTGGTGCAAGGGGAAGTGACACACAGCAACAAGTTACGTCACAAGCAAAGAAGTTAGTTATAGATCTGAAAGTAGATGAGCAAGACTCTGAGAGGAAAATAGAGCTTGGCGAATCCCACTCAAAAGTGGATGATGGTTGTCAAGACCATAAAATTGAAACCCATTATGCAAGCATGCATATGGATGAAGAAGATGTAGTAAATATTGCAGAGAGAGAAGTTGAAGCCTCTGCGTGTGAAACAGATAAAGAGAAAATAAATGCTCGAGGACTCCACTGTAACGTGGATAATACAAATGATGGTGAATCCTATTGTGATGAAACACATGTGGATGATAACTGCAAAGTTATATGTGAATTGGTGAATCCAGCCACAACTGATGGATTTAGTGAAGTTGAAATTGTCAATAAAATTGACAATGAGCACATGCATGCTTGGATATCCCACCATGGTGTGGATGAACATTACATTGATGATATGTGTGGTTTGTTTTTTGAAAAATGGATTGATTGTGGAAATATGATAAGTGTCATGAAGGTTGAAGGTGCCACTGTAGCAACAAGATATGAAGTAATTGGAACTGCTCATGAAGCAGTATATGATGTAGCAGCAACTGATGATCAAGAACTTGATAAAGTGATTGAAGAGTTTTTCATGAGAATATCCACTAACAACATAACAATGGAAGACAACCTCCATGCAGTTGAAAAGAAGGTAGATGTAGAGCAGGAAGCTCTCAGTGAAGAGAGGCATATGAAAGATGTTTTTAATTTTTTTTTTTTTAATATGTAGGTGTTGAGAATAGCATGGGAAAAGAAGTCGAAAGAAAGGTTGTTAATAAATTTGATGCAGATTTGAAGCTCATTGAAGAATGGATTCAGAAACAAATAGAACAAATTGATGTGAGTCTTAAAGAAGCAGTTGGAATAAAGGAATTGAATGAAATGGTGAATATTGATCTTGAGTGTGCATATTACAGAAAAAAGCATCAGTGCCTGATGATGAAAGTGAAAAGAATGATATGAAAGACAAAAATGAATGCATTGAAACCATTTTTCAACAATGGAGTCAAGTAGAGATATGATTTTGCTATCCGGAAATATGGCAGAAAGAAAAGCAAGTATATGAAGTGCAAGAAGTAGAGCAAATAAGAAAGTTTGAAGATGAAATGTTGTGGAAGCAGTCCATGGTTGAACAAATATTTAAAGAGGAAGGTGTAGTAGACAATATGAGATTTTCTTTCAACACAAATTCAAGAAAAGTCAAAGAAAAATTGCAACAACAACAAGTAAAGGAATATGGAGCCTACAATAAGAAGCCACAACAAATAATGAAGCAATTTCAAGGATTTAACATTTGGAAGAAGAGAAAAAGAAATTGCAAAATTGTGAAAGTCTTGAATCATTGTAAGCCTAGCAAGCATAGTTGAGTCATGTTGAGTTATGTGTTGAGTTATGTTTAGTCATATAGTCAGAATTAAGGGGGGGTGTTAGAAATTGTAATTGCTCCCGCATGAGTAGTTGGCTAAAATTAGAGAATCAGTTAACTGAGCGTTGAGTGTTGAGTCAAGTCAAATGATGAATAAATAGTTAACTGCAGTCCATATTTAGAGCATGAGTTAATTGAGTTAAGTGTGTGCATGCCAAGATATTTTAGGCAATGGGTTCATTGTAAGTATCATGTTTTGTGTGATCAATAGAATAGTCGTGGCTCGTTGATTTGTGTGTGAATTATTTGTTTTGTCTTCTCTGTCTTCCTAACAATTTCAAATCAAGAATTATCAAACCTTACCATACCCAATTCAGTTAGTCATTATTAGCCAGGAGGATCTGTTCCCCCACAATGGAAAGAGAATTCCTTCACGATATTGGTGCTATTTTTGACCATTCTAGTGCTATTTCTGACAATTATGCAACGACACTCTATGCATATGACTAAAAGTTGGCCACAGTATTTGATTTTTCCACTGCTTTCTTTTTTCTTGGGTATTTAGGATGACATGATTTGAGAAACTATATATATATATATATGTGTGTGTGTGTGTGTGTGTGTGTGTGTGGACCTTCAAGAAAATCTAAGATATTTACTCCTAATTAATTGATGTGTTGAATACCCATTATGAATTGAATTGAATTTCAAATTATATAATATTTTTATTTAATTATGTTTTTTTAATTTATGAATATTAATTTTGGAATTTTAATTTAATTATTTAGTGGATGGTATGGATTTAACTCTTATGGAATATTTTTAAATATTTATAATCATGTATACAAATCAATGGTTGAGATTTCTCTCTAAAGTAGTTATACTCTTTTTATCTTTTTAATTAAATTGATTAATTAAAAAAATGCCATATGAACAAGTGTCATATAAAGTGAGTGATAGTTTTTTGGACATGTGGTATTGATAAGCTATGGTATTGTAACAAAACCTATTCATGATTAAAAATTTATCTTTTTTAAATGTATATATGTAACATATATTAATTAGTTTTATAATGGTGATGATGGTGTTTGATGTTTATTATGGATTGGATTGATACCTATATATGTTTACTAATCATTTAATTTTTATGGCTAACCTAGTTATAATATTTTTTTTTGTGTGTGTAATTCAACAATTTCTATTAATTGTTGAGAAATTCACATCGCAGTGTGAGCATTTTCAAAACTATAAGAACCTTACTCCTACCAGATTTTTTGGCGATCAAATACAAGCAAAATGACAAATAAATTAGCAGAAAAAACTATTAGACCCAATATCGATGGTTGAGATGGACCAAAATAGATAAAATACAAAATACAACCCACTCTCATCACCAACCATCCACATTGTCAAGAGCGTGAGCGTCATGACCACCCTCACCGAAGGATTGGAATGCTTCATGAACATGAGATTCCATGTGTATCATTCACCCCTCAAAGCTATCCATTTGCTCTTACAACCTCTTTAGACCTCTTCGAAGGGAGTCCTATCAATCAAGGATATGCCATTGATTATGTTGAATGTCATTCAGGAAGTTGATGACATTGTTTTTGTCATTATTTATATCATCTGCCAATTGATCAACCGTCACTTTCACTTAATGGATTTGAGCCTCCAAGGAGTCAAATGGGGGTGGAAAATCAACTCGCCCATGCGAAACACCATGTGACTACTCCAACTCTTTGTCTTCATTTAGGAGGCCAACTTGATGCATTGCACCCTATCCCCTATGTTACACACAACGTCTAGGCCTACCCTTTTGCCACAAAGTGGATATGTCTTTATGGGTTGCTCTTGACCCCCTGCTATTTTTTCAGCTAGTAATTGTGTTGCTCACACCTCAACCATAACCACATGCACACATCCCATATGAATGAATCCACATTCCCCCACTCAGTCATTGAGTCTTGTTCCTAGGTTCACAAAATAATCAACAACAACTCTAGATTACACAACAAGTTTCTTCCCCCACCACCCTAACGAACCAATCACGAGATACTCTAGCTATCACCCTAATTAGACCATGCCTCACCACAAACAAAAAAAATACCTCAATTGGTTTCTCCTTATCTCCTTGGAACCGGATGAAGATAAAAATGGGCACCTTGAACTAGCCACCAACCATCCTACTCAACCTCTTCATTCCTCTGGTAGGATAAAAAGTCACCAAACTTCGAATAGCCCCAGTGCTGGAAAAATTAAAGGCCTTCCAACCACATATGATAGGGCATGAAAAGGAAGATGATTGGCTAGGCCACAAACAAGTTCTAGAGGGCCAGTTATCCAGTTCCACTACCTCAATATATGGCTAACTAAACAATGTAAAGCACATGTCGAAAACAACAGATGACAAGTAGAACAAAATTACCTGGAAAAAGAAGCAAGTCATGTCACTAGTACCCAAGCCAAAGAGGAACCCCATGCGAAAGTTCTCCTCTCTTATTATTAGTCCCAAATTGGCTTTCGCCTCTAGAATTCATTGTAAGTCAAGATCCCAAATTGAGTTTTGCATCACCATTGGAGTCCAAACCACAAATAGCTTTCTCTATCCATCATCTAATAGGAACAACCATAAGCCAAAGAAGAAGAAAGGATCACCTATTAAGCCTCCCTTTTCTCCTGAGCATATGGTTCCCTCAAAAGGCTGCACCCTCATCTCCCAATTATGAAAAATGCACACAATTTCCAAAATCCACTTTGTGATACACAAAGTCACCTCGAGAATTTTCTCCCTTAGAGTGCCAAGCGTTTCTTTCCCAGAACGCTTTATGGTCATTGATGTCGCATGGAGTAACTATAAATCCCTGTGTCATGGGCATCATTACCACCATTTCCCACTCCCATCGGGAAAGTTATAATATTATGTACATAAATTTGAAATTTAATAATTTTTGAAATTTTATATTATATTATAATATTATTAGATATGTTTAAAAAATAATATTTCTTGAAATGTTCATATTTCTTAAAATATGATGAATCTATAAAATATTAGAATAATTTGTGTGAGACCTAGGATCAATATATATCAATGTTAATATTTATCAAGCCACTGAGGAATCAAATCTCTTAAGTTGCAAATTTCCTTTTTTAGAGTGCGAAATTCAAAAAATGTTTGCACCTTAAGAGATTTGATTCCTCTAGGCACTTGATAGATTTTGGGTTAAAATAGATATATGCTTATTCAAAATATATAAATAACATGTGTCAACTCCGTATTGAACATGGAAATAATTATACATCTTATTCATTTTGAGCAACATACCAATGAAATTTTTAACTATAAAATAATTTTCTATTTTCCTTTCTTTCTACTTTCCAATATGAGGGGAGGTGTAACTAAAAATATACTAATAATTAAAAAGCATTTTTATGTGGAGAATGTGGATTATAAATAGAATATTTCAATGGTTATATTGAGTAAATTATTTCAATGGAAAATATGTATATATTATATAAAACAAATGGAAAATTTGTATATCCACTTTCCAATATGAGGGGAGGTGTAACTAAAAATATACTAATAATTAAAAAGAATTTTTATGTGGAGAATGTGGATTATAAATAGAATATTTCAATGGTTATATTGAGTAAATCATTTCAATGGAAAATATGTATATATTATATAAAACAAATGAAAATTTTGTATATATTATATGAAAGAATGGAATAAGAGAAAACACTTTATCTACATATTTAACCACTAAATATTTCATTCAATGTACATATTAATAACCTACACTAACAGAATGAATGACAAATATCTTTCATATTGAATTGTAATAGCTTGACTCATGAGAAATTTGAATTTTAAATCTCATAAATTATATAATACTTTAAAACACACCAATTAAATATAATATCAATAATATTAATTCTATTTTTAACATTAAAAAATTAATTCAATTATTATTATTATTATTTAATTTGTTAATATAAATATTATTTTATTCTTTTAAATATAATTTTATGAGACAACATCTCCCCATATTTTAATATAAATTACAACTCAATCCAATCAAATATTTCAACAACTATTATTTTTAGAATATTATTATAAAAAATAAAATATGTTATTAACATCTATTCAAAATTTTTAAATCAAAATACATTTCTCTACCCTTTACACTTTTCACTGATATTCAACATCCTATTATATTTTATTGAATTATAAACACTAACACATCTAACATATTACCAACATGAACATTTTAATATGTGAAATATTTAAAACAATTATTTAAATATAGATTCAAATCCTACATCACGGCCCTACCAATGACAATCATATATATATATATATAACATTTTTAAATCTAATTCAACAAATAATCTTCTCACTCTACCTTTAAATACTTTCATTTAAAAATCCCATGCAACACTCTTAATTATTTTATTATTATTTTACAATCTTAACCGTTTTTCAATCATTTCATAATATTTCATAATAAATCCAAGCATTATTTGATAAACGTTCTTCGAATTTTCATTTTAATAATTAATAATTTTTAATGATCTCACATATTATGCGATGAACCCGTTTCAATATTTTTTATTTTAAAAATATAAAATTTATATATTAAGAATAAATTATCCATGTAAAAATATATAATTGTGTAAGGTTTAGTTTTTATTAAATTATTGATTTAACTTGTGTGAAGAAAAAATTAAAATCTTAAATCACTTACATAATCAAAATTAACCTAACATGGATTCGCCATGCACACCATTTTAATAAAAATATCAATAAATAAGTAAATCATTTTTCTATTCATTATTAAGATCAATAAATAAGTAAATCATTTGTTCATTCATTATTAAGGTTAATCTAAATTTTTAATTTTAAAAAATTATAGGAATGGAATTGAATCTTTATGATGATAATGATGATGGTTAACGTCTACTGAGACCAAACTTTGGCCTATCGGACCTAAAGAAACAAATTATTTAGATTGATTTAAGATTTTATTTCTATGCTCAAAAAGCTTGGAGAGAAGCCTCCCAAGCTTACTATAATTTTGAAATTGTAAAAGGCTAGGAAGGTTAGTATTGTGAAAAAGATTATGAGATTGAGATCTAATATGGTTGTACGTAGGGCACTTTAAGAGGAAGTGGTTTTCATCCTCAATGTTCCTATTCTCATAGAGATGGTAGATCCTTTCCATCCATGGTGTTTTAGGAACTGCCCAATGACCTGTTTCACTATGGAGCTCATGAGAGTTCGTTCTAATCTTCGCTATATTACTTTCTTCTTTGAGCTAGCTAAAACAGAGAGATATTTTTGATCTTCTAGGATGGGGTTGATTACCTTCTTATAATAACTTAATTTTCTTTTAGTTGCTATATCTTTCTCATACCACATTTTTTCTTTGAACTTAGAAGTAACAATATTTTTAACGCTATTAATGTTTTGCAATGCATCATTCTTGTTGATCTCCCAATGGTTTAACCAGGCCCTCGTGTCTTTATGCCACCCCCATTTGAGCCTTAGTTGGTTTTGGTTGGAATTTAAAGCTAGCTTAGGAAGTCTATGATCTCCTATGTTATTGAGCTTGTGCTTGCACAATAAAAGCCTAGTCATAGCTAAGCTCTCGATTGGGGAAAAACCTGCTTCTATAAGGAGAATAGGGTAGGGTGTATTTCTTTTAATTTTCAGGTTATATGTTATAAAGCGCTTCTAGATTTGCTCAATCTTTCTCCAGGATTCTCTAGAGATGTTGCAACCCCAAACCTCACATCCATATAAGATAACAGGAGTGACTAAAGTTTCAAAGAGGAACTTCTTTTTATCCCACATTACAAGGTTTGTCGTTTTACAATTATTCTCAAGACCAAAGTAAGCTTTGCACCCCCCATTAATCCTTTTCTCAATGCTATAGTTCTAGTTGAGCTTGTGATGAATATCAATTCCTAGGTACTTGTAAAAATACACTTCCTCCAAGTTATTATTGTCATACGTAAAATTAGCATGGGTGTCCTTCTTGGATTTGATAATCATAACTTTTGTTTTATCAGTGTTAACAGTCATACCCATGGTAGAGAAGAAATCCTTAAGAAGACTAAGTTGCTTATCAAGATCAGATGGACACCTTTCGAGGAGAAAAATATCATCAGCATAGAGAAGAAGGATGACGACTATCCCAGCTAAGATTGTGTTAGCACATCTTGCTTCCTCTAAATAACCTTCGAGCTTGTCAATGTAGATTCCAAATAGGGTAAGGGAGAGAGAGGAACCTTGTTTAACTCCGATATTACACTTAATATCTTTTGACCACCACTCATTGCTCTTTAGCTTGGCAATTACATTCTCGTATAACCTAATAGCGACAGCTCTCAACTCATAAGGAACCTTTAGCTCTTCTAATCTATTCCAAAGGTTGTTTCTAGGAACCATATTGAAAGCCTTTCTAAATTCCACAAAACAACAAAAGAGATTGGATTTATCATTACCACATTCCTCCATAATGATCCTAAGCGTAGCGAGGTGGTATGTTGTTGAGTAATGCCTTCTAAAACCCTCTTGGTCTTTAGCCCGCTTACCTTCACTTTCAAACCATATGCTCAACTTCTTTTCCAAAATACTACCATATAACTTAGCTAAGAGAGGGTTGATCATAATTGTCTGATAATTAGAGGGGTTATTTGTATCCCCATTTTTAAACAGAAGGAATAATGAGGCTCTCAATCCATAGCTTAAGGAACCCTTACTTGACTTCTTGATTAAAAATCTTATGGATGTGGGGGATGAGGACATGGCCTCCAATTTTTAAGATTTCCACCTGGTAACTTTCAATGTCCTTAGCTTTCCCATTAGACAGGTGTTTAACCTTAAAATCAATGTCTTCTAGAGAGAAAACTTCTTTCGCTGTGGGCAGGGTTTCAAAGTTATCCATGACATTTGGATATTCATAGAGCTTTTTAAGATAGGAATTACAATCGTGTAAAGCAATTTTATTGTTATCTTTAGTTTTCCTAGTCAAAATCCGCCTCCAAAATTTCTTAGGAGCTACCTTAGAGAGGTGTAAGAGATTCTCTTGTCTTTTATGAATGTACTGCCTCTTTTTCCTTTTAGTTAGAGCTTTGTATATTTTTATCTTGTCCATTTTAAGGGATTCATCAACAACTTCCTTAATAGCTCTCCTCACATTTTTACAATCTTTGTCATACCATGGGTTGGTTTTGCTATTTATTTTATTATTTGAAACTTCAATTGAGAACTTGTTAATATAATATAAGAGGGTTGTAGTAAAATTATGATAGAGGTCTTCTATGTTGTCTATACTAGATAAAGGAAGCAAATTAGTTTTTAGCTCTTTTAGAAAGAGATTGTTTTTATTTCTATCAAATATTAAGTTCTTTTGGCTATAAGGATTATTTTTTATGGGATCTTTATGCATGACAAAGTTGAGAGTTATAAGTAAAGGCCTATGATCAGAGTTAGCCTCTTATTAAGGTTAATCTGAACTTTTAATTTTAAAAAATTATAGGAATGGAATTGAATCTTATTTTCTACTCACTAAAATAGTAGATATTCTGCCAAATGCATGCATTCCTAATTGTAAAACACAATAATCGGGCAATGTAATGGGAAAGCACTCATTTTGGGTTGTTGGCAACAACAATTTCACACAACATGAACCTTGAATAAAAATGTAATTTCAGATTTTATTATTATTAATTTTTTGGGAAAGGATACTTTTATATTAATCAAAAAAACATGTTATAAATAGGTGATTTAGCTACATAGGTAATTAATCAGAAAAACATGTTATATATAGGTGATTTAGAATGTTCTCTCAAGGAAATTTTTATCACTCTCCATTTACAATCTCACATATCCACAAAGAAATTAGGATCCAAGCTTATATGACATTGAATCTAAGCCATCACAAGATACAATCTAAAATCCAATGCTTTTTCATGTAATGCATAGAAAATTAGAAATGATAATAGAGCCGTTATCAAAATTAAGAGATTCAAAACTCACACCAGCGACATAAATTTTCATGGATACACACCATTAACAACAAAATTTAACATGAGAATCCAAGAAAAATATCACAACACATATTTACAGAAAGTTCTACCAATACCTAGAGAAGGAAGGCCCACGATAATCATTATGAAGCATTAGTAACTAGGACACCATACTTGAAAATTAGACCAACTTTTCAACGACAACATGATTGAGGTGAAGAACATAAATTCCCACCAACACTACCAAATCTTAGCAACATTAGCCCTTCTCAGAAGAAGAAATTGTTCTTGGCACATAACACTTGAACCTGGGGGATTTGAAAGGTCTTCTTTCTTGGAATCACTCACAATGTGACCCTCAACACATGCCAAATAAGAATCCAAGTTGTCCAAGTAGAATTGCTGATTATGAAGCATTCTTTAAAAGTACTCCAAGGAGGAGAAAATATTATATTTTTCTGCCTACTTATCCTTGAGGACTAATCTCAGGAATGTGAGCATTTGTTGATGTAGATATAATGAGTTCAAAACTTGTTTCTTCTTGCACATGTACTAACAAGAGCCTTAAGAAAATTTGAATCAGAATGGACTTCGACTTCCATTCTGTCTTGAAATTCCAACCCACTAATTTCCTTTTGCAAATATGGAGGAATAGAATTAAAATATGTAGCTACAAAATCATAAGTAAAGGCCTTGACCATTCTTTGTCCCAAAGAAACATGGCTACCTCCTCCCCTTATTTAGTGCACGGATTTTTTAGGAGGCATCATTTTTGTAGAGAGGGGACATGTTGGGAAGTCACAACTTGCAAAAGAACAATAGGAAAGAAAAGACACACCAATAGACACTCTAGGTTGACTCCCTAAACCGAAAACCATTGAATCATCCCCAAAGTTGTTGACGATTAATTTAGAGCCTACCAAGTTTATAGAAGGGGAAGATGGAGACTCACCACCTTCAAGAGACCACTCACAACCGAAGACCATTAAAAACATAATTCGACCCACACATAATTCAGATAAAACTAAGCATCTAATTAAGAATCAACCTAGAACATTTCTAGATGATTTGGCATCACACTTTCCAAATTTCCCAATACAATTTTCAAGTCTCAAAATGCTAGGCCCCTATACTACTAGTGTAACCCCTTATTGTTATTAGTACAACCCATTTATTATATTGATGTACCCATGTAGTGCCCATATTATTACTATTGTGCCCCATAGAAGCCCACTATTGTTATTATTGTGCCCTTACATTATTATTGTTTATGTCGGCTCTGATTATGTTATGACCCCTTAGACTCCTATATATAGAAAGGAGGTCTTTTCATTTGTATCATCCAAGAATTGTTCATTTATGTAATGTAAAGGAGGTTGCCCCCTCGAAGAGGCTGAATTCTAAGGCGTTGATCTATCTTTTCTATCTTTTCTTGAGTTGGTTTCATAACATTTGGTATTAGAGTTTTGGATTCTAGGGTTTCGCTGCTCCAAATAGGCCATCGTGGCATTTTTGCTATAACCTTTTTTCTGCGACGTTTCAAAAGCTAAATAAAAAACCCATTTCAGAAGAGATCGCATTGAATCTTGGATCAAATTTCAGAGCTTTTCGCACTATATTTGTGGAGATATGATGTGAGGAAATTGGTCTTTTTGCAGACTCCTGAATTACATTCCAAACAGGTGACCTGGGGAAACGCTTCATAACTTTCTCTCCGAGTATTGGATTGAAATTTTTTAAGAAGGTACAGAAAGAGGACTGATAGTAGTTTCTTGTATATATGTTTCAGTGTGAAAGGTTGAAACAGTGACACGTGGCACTTCATACAAGTTCACTCTTCTGGAAATGTCTATAATCAGGTGATCTTGGGAGATTGTGCATAACTCTTTCTTGGATAATCCAATTTGGATCAGACTGGTGGCATTGGAAAGAGGACACAGAGGGATACAACAAGTCGCAATTTCAGAACTTAAAGATATTAAGGTACATAGTTATAGTCGTTTCAAGATCAAGCTCATAAAATCAAGAAAAAGCAAGATGAGGAAGTTTGATGGCAAGGATCTGGTAAATTGGATACTTCAGATGGAGCAATATTTTGATCTATATGGTGTACAACTATTACAAAAGGTATATATTTCATCTTCATATGTAGAACCAGATCAAATTTTATGGTATGAAGGGCTTTGTTCTCATAAACAACTTGTTACGTGGTCAATTTTCACGGAGGAAATGATAGCACATTATGAGGATACAAAGAGCAACACCTTCCTTGTAGCAACACCACAACAATTGGAAAGAGTAAAAGGGCTTTGTGACATAGTGGAAAGCAAAATTAGGGAAACCAGGAAGCATACCCCTCACAACTATAAAGACAGAAGTGTTTTTTCTCCTAGCGTTCCACAACCTACAAGGGTGACACTACAACAATTGGAAGAAAAAAGAGAAAAAGGGCTTTGTTACATTTGTGATAGAAAATGCACTAAAGGTCATAAGTGTGCTGAGAAGAAATTATTTTACATAGAGTATGAAGAGGAGGAAGAAAAGGATCAAGAAACATCAAAAGAAGAGGATATACGCCATGACCCAACCCCAGAGAAAGAAGAAATGAATCAGACCATATCTTGTAAAGCATTGGCAAGAATTACCACTCCTTAAACTCTGAAGATAGAAGGACATATCAAGAAGAAAAAGGTGCAAGAAGTGAAAGATCACAACGAGAAAGAAGAAATGAATCCAACCATATCTTGTAATTCATTGGTTGAAATTACCACTCCTCAAGCTATCAAGATAGAAGGACATATCAAGAAGAAAAATGTTCAAGAAGTTAAAGATCACATCGAGCGTCAAGAAATGAATCCAACCATATCTTGTAAAGGATTGGAAGAAATCACCACTCCTCGAACTCTAGAGATAGAAGGACATATTAAGAAGAAAAAGGTTCAAGCAGTGAAAGATCACATCAAGCATAAAAAACAAGTTGTCCAACTTTTAAAGGATAACACCACTTTGGTGCAAAATCAAACGAAATAACAGGTAGATCAACATCGTAGTGAAAAATGTTTTGATGTAGGTGATTGGGTATTTTTACTGCTACATGTCAAGCAAGCTATTTATAAGAATGAAATGTTGGCAATACTACATGCACTTAAAAAATGGTGACCTTACCGAATGGGAAGACTCTTCAAGGATGAGGATGTGGAAGCATTGTTTTGTGCTATTTCTATTATCCAACCAGATGGGATAAATGAAGCAAGGGATGAATGGAAGAAGGACGAAGAAGTATGGCCACTTATTCAAAAGTTGCAAAAGATCCCAATTCAAACAATATTGTCAGAAATTGAAGAGGAAGGAAAAATCATATTGGAACCTGGAGCAGTCACAGAAACAAGAACCCAACAGCTACAAAATCGATCAATTTTAGAGTATCTCATCAAGTGGAAGAACTTACCTGCTGAAGATTCCACATTGGAGGGCAATAATTTTATACAGAAGCATCAAGAACCACTCAAGCGTTGAGGACAACGCTTTT
Organism: Pinus taeda; assembly: GCA_000404065.3. NCBI lineage: Eukaryota > Viridiplantae > Streptophyta > Pinopsida > Pinales > Pinaceae > Pinus > Pinus taeda. The sequence continues at coordinate 74,755 of APFE031386525.1, forward strand.
CGAAGGAGAGGGGCATGTTAGGCCCCTATACTACTAGTGTAACCCCTTATTATTATTAGTACAACCCACTTATTATATTGATGTACCCATGTAGTGCCCATATTGTTACTATTGTACCCCATAGAAGCCCACTATTCTTATTATTGTGCCCTTACATTATTATTGTTATGTTGGCTCTAATTATGTTATGACCCCTTAGACTCCTATATATAGAAAGGACATATTTTCATTTGTATCATCCAAGAATTGTTCATTTATGTAATGTAAAGGAGGTTGCCCCCTTGAAGAGGCTGAATTCTAAGGCGTTGATCTATATTTTCTATCTTTCTTGAAGCTGGTTTCATAACAATTTCCCTCCACAGCCTAGGGAAATTACGGAGTGATAACATTCTTGCGAAAATACCGGGGACGAAAGGTTTCATCATCCTCAGGAAAGAGTATCAAGTTTTAGATCTAATTGCCGATAGTGGATAGTGATTAGATATAAGAAGGCTGAAAACATTCACATAGTGACTCGAAACAATTTCAAGATGATATAAATACTCCACTGGCAGTAGGATTTAGAAATAAAGATGAGTTCTCAATATATAAAGTATGCTTCGATGCATCACACTCATATTCCCTAGCTCCCCAAATTGCATTCCTAGTGTAAGTTGGCAGACTTATTTACCTACCCTTAAATATGAAAAAGGAGATAATGCTTCTTTGCATCTGATTAAATTTTGTATGCACATCCGTAAGTTTAAAGTTATATTTCATGAAGATTCTCTTATGAAGATGTTCATGGTGTCCTTGGAAGGAAATGTACAATCATGGTATGAAAAATTGCAAAGTAATTTCTTATATTCTCTTAGATATTTTCATGCAATATTTTATGAGAGACATAAATAACATCATCCTTCTTTGTTACTGGTCAAATATTGTTGCACACATTTTGACAAATTTATTGAGGATTTGGAAAATTATTATGAGGATGACTAGTTTATGGATGATGAGATTATAGAGGCCTTTCATGAGAGACCTTTCAACCATGAAGAAGATGTAGAATCTGACTGCTATAACACTCAAGAAAATTTTCAACAAGTAGTTATTTCTCCCATGATTGAAAATGAAACAAATCTAGATTTCAATGACCTACTTTCTCATGAACTTGTTGATTACATTTCACATCCTTTATCCTAGAACAAGCAGCCCAGTTGTAATGAAGAAACAAAGCTTACAGATGATGGTTTAATTCAGAAAAAATTTCTGAAAATCAGAATTTTGAGTTTTCTAGCATATTTCAGCAATAATATGAAACATTTTTGTTCCTTTAAGCTTAATGTAGAAATTTCTGAAGTGCAGATTTATGAAACTACATGCATAAGGATTTTCAACAACGAAATTATTTAAGATAATTATGAAGTAGAGTAGATTGTTCTAGACCCTGTGGGTGTAGACCTTTTCTTTATTCAAGATGTGCTTGTCTCAATTGAAAAATTGCCTCTAGGTTCAAATAATGAAGAGTTTGATGAAGACAAATAGGTTGTCTTGAAACCTATGTATGTTATTATTGTGGATGAACTAGTTGTTTCAAATGAAGCTGGAAAGATTGATGAACATATTACTACCTTTTCTTTAGAAAGAAGTCCTTTTACAGATAATCAAAATGTAAATTTTCATGTTTTTCAATATCCTCTGGCCAATCTGTTGCAATCATCAAGGAAAATGGTTGTTAGAATGTTTGTGGATTACAGTCAACAACTTCAATGGTAGTTTGGGTTGTGAGAATCATATCTTTTCTGCCTGCTCATGAGAAGTATGAGAAAAAATCAGTCAAGTAGTCATTTGCTTGATTGGCTACATTGGAAAGAAGAGATGACCTAGTGTATATACTTTCAGCAAGTGTGGACAACCATCATCAATGTTTGAAGCCTGAGGAGAAGGCCCTAAGACTTTGGTGATGTGTTGTAAAAGTTATTATTTATTTTAATGTTTGCAGGAGAGTTTTTAGTTTGTAGTGTATAATCTAGATTCTAGTTGGAAGAATGGATTTGATTCAGTTTGAGGATTGGAACAAATTACCAGTTGGTTTTTAGTTGCAATGGTTTCAGGGCAGAGCATGTTGAAGGTTTGGGATCAACTTAATGGATCAGGCACATGGTTTGCGCTATTCTTTGGAACCTCACTAGGAGGATGCCATCCCCATTGGAGCCAATGTTAGGGTCCTATAATAGTAATCAATGTTGTTGACCTCTTACTATTCATTTTGGTTAGTTTAGCCTAGGACTCACTAGTTGTCATAGCCTAAGCACTTTCTTTTCTAGGGAGCCATTTAGTTCTTGAGGTCTTGTGGTCAAGACAAGTTTCAATGTTTGGGAGATTGTTTTCATATAAATTTTGGGTCAGATCATGTTGCAGGTGTTTTCATGGTAAAGTGCTCAGAAACAACTTTCCAATAGTATTTCTAGTGCTTCAAACCGACTTTAAGATCAAAATATAGAGCAAGTTTAAAAACGCCTAAGTGTGAAATTACTTATTTGAATTATTAAAATTAATTAAAAAATAACTTAGCCACATGTTGTAGGGAAAACCCAACACCCCCCATTATTTTACTTATTTACTTCAAATAATGGAGACCCTTTCCATTTATTTTTGGCAAAACCATTTTATGATTTTCATTTAAGTTAATTGTATTACAATTTATCCTTTTTTTAATTTTATTTTCGTCAAATTTATATTTTGATTGTTTCATTGAATTTGAATTTTCACTATCTTTCCATCGATACTTTTTTTGCCTCATTTGGTTAGCTGGTTTTTAAATAACACTCATTTGAAGTTTGATTTTATATTGTATTTTAATTTAATTTTGTTTTTTTTTTTTTGCAGGAAAATAGTTGAAGAGATGAGAAAGAAGAAAATCTCAATCAATGAGAATGCTTCACTAAGAGAAGAGTAGGATTTTGGTCCAATGAAAATTGATGGAGCAGATTTATTCTTCAACAAAATTTCTTATTGAGGATTCCTTTTGTAAAAGTTATAAATAGTAGGTTGTAGAATGTATTAAGGAATTCTCTTCTTTACAATTCTAGAATTCTTAAAATCATTATTGTAATCAGGAAAACATTTGTAAATGAGAGAAGAGAAAATCCCAGATCTAGGGATTATTGAGGATTTTTCTTTGACATTTTGAATTATGCATGGAAAATAGAGCTTGCACTATTGCAACTATATTTTTAACAGGAAAAGTTCAAGCATTGTAAAGGGTTGTTGGAGACCAGACCCAGAGAAATGGTTTCAATAAACTAGTATTTATAATACTATTAGTTTAAACACTAGTTTCGTGTTATGATGGAAGAAATGTGTCATTTTGTTCATATTTGTGCACTATTGTCAATGTGAGTAATTTGCCTCAATAATATGTTGTTATTTATCTATGCTCTTGTGAGTTGAATTCTGATTTTTGAGTAAATATTTGCTTAGAAATATATCTTTTAATAATGATTGAAAAAACAATAATATTCTGTGAACTATTTCCTTATATTATTGTTTAATTATTCAAATTACTGATTTAACAATCAATATCATTTTGTGAACTACTTCCTAAATGTTGTTGATTTATTATCTCATTTAAGAGGTCTCTGAAAAAAATCTATCTTGGTATTCATAACTCCAATTGATTGAACTACTTCGTTATCTTGATATTCATTATAAGGCAGATATATTTAAATCCCAATGATTTAAATATCTTGCTCTCAGTTGGGTTAGATCTACATCTTACTAATTGAGATAGGCTTAGGATTTATTTCCTTTTTCTTGTATTTTAGGATAATTTTGCATTTATATTTAATTCTATATTTCTAGAAGTCCTCTTCCCAAAGAGGCAAACTTTAGTTCTGGCTTGGCTGAGCCCCAGATAATTTTAAGGATCACTTTCTTGCCTGATTAGCAAGAGAGTTGATCTGATGTCTCTTCTCTATTGGTAGACAAAAATAATATTTTAAGCCATTGGAGATAGAGAGAAGGAAATTGGGCCTAGTTTAACCACTCAGATCCACCATTTCAATGGGAAAGGAGCTTCTTTAAGGTCCAGACTGGGTGGTGTCCCTTATAGTATTGTAGGTAGAGAATTTCGAGCCTTCAAATTTTTTGGCACTAGAAGGAAGGCCTAAAACTTGTTTTCTATTGGAGTCTTTGTATTCTAACATTTTATTTATATTACATTGGCTCCTCTTAAACTTCCAATTTGGAGTTATATTTATGGATGTGCATCTGCCAATATTCTACGAGAAGTTGTAAGACTCTTGTCTTAGGTTGATCCGAGTTGACTCAACTGTAGGATTTAACTAAGATCTTTTTCTTTCGTGATGTGATTAAAATTACATTTAAAATAGCATAAAGGAAAATATATGCATGTTGTAAAGAAGAAGGAAAATGAAAAGGATCAACAACATCAAACACAAGACGTTGATAATGGATTCCGTCTAGGAGGGACTACGTCTCCGACCCTTGGTGTCAAGATGGTGTAGGTCACTGCATTAAGTGCTATTAATAGTGATGATGTACATTGGTGGTGATGTTGCTATCATACAAGGAAAATTCCCTCACGTAGGAGTGGCTCCAAGAGATGTTCCACTACAGGAACTCTCATTCAAAAAGGACTCCTATCAGTATGACCTAAACTCATGCATGATGATAATGAGCATTCTGCCAACATGTCATAAGAGGGATCTCAATGCAAACATACATGGCGACGTGAGTATCTCATCAACATAATGACAAAGGAATCTCAAAAATACATGACAAATCATGAAAACAAGTACATCCCACAAATGATTCTGCATCACATCAAGCAGGGATCATGAAACAAGTAAGAAGACAAGATCCCACATCAAACATCAAACAAGGATCTATGCAATATAATGCATCTCATAGCAAAAAGAAGTATATGAACAAACTACATATACATCACATCTTGGGGCTATCTGAAGAAAAGGATGTCAAACTACTGAAGCTAGTCATACCATCAATCTTGCGGCGTCACATCGCATGGAAATGACTACTCACACATGAATGATGACGCCTGCACTCCACTTGGGAAAGTGGCCAAAAAATGAAATGATCAAATGGATAATCTGATTGCACCATCAAATTTGTGTTGTCAAATAGTGCAAAATCGTCTGTCAAATTTCTAAATTCTGAGAAAATGAAAATTTGGGGCTTAAGGAATCTTTTAGATTCCCCTAGATTCCTCATAGATTCCCTCCTACGGGTCATCTGAATATTTTCTTCTCAGATCAAAATTCTGATTGTGCCATCAGGTTCATGTTGCTGAGAGGTGTAGAATCGACATAAAGTTTGTCCAATTTGGACACTGGGAAAATTTCGCCCTCCTGAAAATTTGGCTCAAACATGGTTCCACCTGCCTCTTTTATAAGCTCATGGTTCCACCTACAAAATTAATTAAAAAAATTCCTCAAAAATCATGTTCCACTCCTAGTTCCATATGAGCAAAGCATGGTTCCACCTGTCACAATTAAAACATTAGAATCCTCGATCTTTGTGCTGGGTTCGTCCTCCCTCCTCGCGCACTGAGAAAAATGGGTTTATATAATTTTTTTTGGGTAGAATTTACCATGTGTGGTCATTTGGCGTAGTGGTTAAGGTGGACCAATGGAGGCGGAGAGGTTGGGGGATCAAATCCCAACACCTCCAAATAGACACGAAGTTTATTTTTAAAACATGGTAGTTTTTTTGTTCTTGGTGCATTAAAGTGTTGGTTGGTGTATTATGGTGGCGCATTGTTTGGTTTGTTGGGCCACCCGTGGAGTGGGCCAACCACATGGCTAAGTGGGTTTGATTTCCACTGGCCCAAATATATGTGGTTGTTGTTTAATGGGTGGCGGCATGGGTCAAGTCCACCGGAGGTGGCCCGCCCACCGCCCAAATATATATGTTTATATATCGTGTTATGTGGTTTGGTTGGGGGACAGATGGGGGTCATGGCCCATTAGCCATATTTAATCAAAGTTTGTTTTTATAATATAGTTTGAGGGTGGTGGGGGTGGTGGCTCACCACCACATTTATATATATTTTTTATTTTTATTAAATCAAAACACATCTTTTCGAATTTGTCTAATATAGGGGCTATTAGACAAATTAGCGATCCAACAAATTCGCCCACTTTTGGGATCTATGATTCATGCCCCAGGGTTGGTCAAATTGTAGGACACTTAAACTTGGCCCACAACCCAACTTTGACCAAAACTTTGACTAGCTCGTTCTCCCTCATACAAGCTCAGATTCATGAACCGTTCACACCATTGCGATTAGGACGAAAAGATCTATGCTCTAGTCCTAATTCAAAAGCATTCTCATCACTTTGATTTTTGAGCTTCCATAAGCCCTCTGTCTTGTGTGTGTCCCTGGAGCCACCTGGATCAATCCTCGCTATTGAGGAGCTTTTGGTCCTCCAAAAGCATGAAAAATAATCTGCAACATCTCTGTACCTTGTCTACATCACAAGCGTCCTGAAAAGGTCTCGCTTCCATCTCCTTCACCTTTATTCTTCAGAGCCTTAAGCGATGAGCCGTCACCTGCAACCTCTACAACCTATAGTACGTTGTTTTGCAAATTACATGATTGTATTACATGACCAACTAATGACCCAAGAATCCCATACTTACCATGAGTTTATAACACATACTCGGTGGTCAATTTTACATCAAGATGGACATAATACCTCGGCTACGAAAACAAGGCCAAACACTATTTTTGTCTTGACAAGTGATGGAAACACAACATCACTTTCAGAGTGTAAAATGCAACACATAATAAGACCAGACATCATTGTTGCTGAACAAGTAATGGAAAACACATCATCACTTTTACATTTTAAAATGCAACAAATGATTTACAAAAGGACAACCATGATGAGCCAACATATCTCGAAACCATTTTTTACTTATCGATGTGAATGGGTCATCCCCCTATGGTGGTTTTTCTTGTCGAACAATTGTTTCACCTAGTTCATCCACAAAAACTTTGTCTTTAAGGCATTGTTATGGATGGAGCCTCCGACAAGTGGCTCTTTGATGGCCACCTCTGTTGCAACAACTGCAGTACATCTTCTTCCTCCAGATCTGCTTAACATGTTTCTTTACCTACTGTTGAGGGGATCTTTCACACCTCCTCCTTATGCGTGCTACTATTTTTTTCCAACACTTAGAAAATGTATGGTTATGTAATCCACAAAAGGTACATGTTTTTCGATTCCATGATTTACATTCATCTTTAACAACATGATTATAATTGAAATAAACATTCAAATATCGAGACTGGTTATACATTTCCTTATTGTCTTTGGTGTCATTATGTTGATGAGAGCTTGCCTCAGATCTTTCCCTATAATGGGTACTTCCATGGGATGATGGGGATGTGTTCCCATCATTCTCTTTCCTTGATGATTTCATCGATGTCTCGGAAGCATATGACACCTTCGAGCATTCTACTTCGGTGTATCCCAAGCCTGCAAATCAAGGTCTCTGCACAACCTTCAATGGTTGAGTTATGCCTTGGTTATTAACACAAAGTTCCTTTTCCTCCTTGCACGTCATCCTGGTAAGGAGCCTTACGTTTGTCCCTGTAATTGGTATCTCCACATCTCCAACAAAATTCATACTATGTGAAGACGAAACTTAAAGGAGATCAACATCTTTTACCTCCTCTGTCAATTTGGAAAGAACCGATGAGGGCTTCTCATCATCTATTGTTGGTGGTTCACTAGTTGCCTCAGCGCATTCCCCAACTTCCTTTCTGACATACCCAAGTCCTGTTTGATGGGGTAATTCCCCTACTTTGATGGGATTGACAATGCCTTGGCCATTAATGCCCAAGACTTTTCCTTCATACCCCATTTGCTTCAACAGTTTGGAGCCAATTCTTGTGGTATGATTTTCAAAAACAATGAAATCATCATCAGGAAACATACATGAAGATGGAGAACTACTTTTTATCTCACATGGGTCACACTGTAGCTTTTCCAAGGTCTCGTCCTTAGCTTGTAGCTGTTGTAGCAAACTTTGTTTCTCCTCTTTCTCTTCATGTAGAAGCATCTTCAATTCAACATTCTCTATTTGAAGATTTTGTTCGTTGTGCTTCAGTTCTACCAGGGCCTCTTCTATGGTTTGCAACTGAAGCTGCAATTGCTCCGTTTCCTTTGTCTCTTTTTGTAGAGCTTCATACATTATTTCCACCTATTGGGAAATTTTGAGCACGGTCTCAGACATCTATTTTACATCCTTTGTCACTGCATGTTCCATTGTACATGCTTGTAATTCACATCCACGCAAAGACTGCTTTGATACCAAACTTGATCTGAGTTGACTCAAATCCTGGATTTAACCAAGATCTTTTTCTTTTGTGAAGTGATGAAAATTGCATTTAAAATATCATAAAGGAACATAAATGCATGTTGTAAAGAAGAAGGAACATGACAAGGATCATCAACATAAGACACAATACGTTGATAATGGAGTTCGTCCAGGAGGGACTACGTCTCTAGGCCCCAGTGTTAAGATGGTGTAGGCCACTGCATTAAGTGTTGCCAATAGTTATGATGTACATAGGTGTTGACGTCGCTATCATACAAGGAAAATTTCCTCACGCAGGAGTGGCTCCAAGAGATGTTCTGATGCAAAAACTCTCATTCAAAAAGGACTCTTATCAGTATGACCTAAACTCATGCATGATGATAATGAGCATCCCACTAACATGGCATAAAAGGGATCTCAATGCAAACACGCATGGCAACACATGAGTATCCCATTAACATAATGACAAAGGGATCTCAAACAAAACATGACGAATCATGACAACAAGTACATCCCACAAATGATTCCGCATCACATCAAGCAGAGATCATGAAAGAAGTAAGAAAACAAGATCCCACATCAAACATCAAACAGGGATCTATGCAGCACAATGCATCTCATAACAAAAAGAAGTACATTAACGCACTGCATATACCTAACATCCTGGGGCCATCTGAAGAAAAGGATGTCAAACTGATGATGCTAGCCATACCATCAATCTCATGGTGTCGAATTGCATGGAAATGGCTGCTCACACATGAATGCTGACACCTACACTCCACTTGGGAAAGTGGCTGAAAAATGAAATGATCAAATGGAAAATCTGATTGCACCATTAGATTTGAGGCATCGAATAGTGCAAAATCGATTATCAAATTTATGAATTATGAGAAAATAAAAAATCTGGGGCTTAAGGAATCTTTTAGATTCCCCCTAGATTCCTCAAAGATTCCCTCCTTTGGGTCATCTGAAGATTTGTTTCTCAGATCAAAATTCTGACTGTGCCATCAGGTTTGTGTCATTGAGAGGTGTAGAATAGACATAAAGTTTGTCCAATTTGGACACTGGGAAAATTTTGCCCTCTTGAGAATTTGGCTCAATCATGGTTCCACCTGCCTCTTTTACAAGCTCATGGTTCCACCTGCAAAATTAATTAAAAGCCTATTCCGCTCCTGGTTCCATCTGAGCAAAGCATGGTTATGCTTGTCACAATTAAAACATTAGAATCCTTGATCTCCATGCCAGGTTCGTCCTTCCTCCTCGTGCATTGAGCAAAATGGGTTTATTAAATTTTTTGGGTAGACTTTACCACGTGTGGTCATTTGGCGTAGTGGTTAAGGTAGACCAATGGAGGTGGAGAGGTCAGGGGATCAAATACCGACCCGTCCAAATATACACAGCTTATTTTTAAAACATGGCGGGTTTGTTTTGTTGGTGCATTAAAGTGTTGGTTTTTGTATTATGGTGGCGTATTGTTTGGTTCATTGGGCTGCCTGTGGAGTGGGCCAGCCATGTGGCTGGAAGGGTTCAATTCCTGCCGGCCCAAATATATGTGGTCGTTTTTTAATAGGTGGGGGCATGGGCTAGGTCCACTGGAGGTGGCCCGCCCACCGCCCAAATATATATGTTTATATATCATGTTATGTGCGTTGGTTGGGGGTTCGATGGGGGTGATGGCCCGTTGGCCATATTTAATCAAACTTTGTTTTTATTATATATTTTGGGGGTGGTGAGGGTGGTGGCCCACCACCATATTTATATTTTTTTGACTTTTATTAAATCACAACACATTTTTTCGAATTTGTCTAATATAGGGGATATTAAACAAATTAACGGTCCAACAAATTTGCCTGCTTTCGGGAGCTAGGATTCATGCCCCCGGGTGAGTCAAATTATCAGACACTTAAACCTAGCCCACAACCCAACTTTGAACAAATCTTTGACTGGCTCATTCTCCCTCATACAAGCTTAGATTGACGAACCATTCACACTGTTGCGATCAGGATGACAAGATCTACTCTCTGGTCTTGGTTTGAAAGCATTTTGATCACTTTGATTTTTGAGTTTCCATAAGACCTCTTTGTCCTATGTGTCCCTGGAGCCACCTGGATCATAGGTAAGTTTTAATGGTAAGAGGAATACTTCTGCATTTAATCATGCTTTACAATTCATTCAAAAAATTTCAAATCCTACTTTTCATGATATTGATGAAGGCATTTTATGCAGGATTTTTACTCTTACCTTCTTGGGAAAAGCCAGAAGTTGTTGTATATCGCTTCAAGTTGCCTCAATTCATAGCAAGGATCAATTTATTATAATGTTTCATTGTAAATTTGATGACTATGTCTATGAACAGATATGTGACGATTTTAAAGATTTACGAAGGTTAAAAAATGAATCTTTTATTGTTTTTTCCATTCAATTTTGTGTAAACGTTTTCAAATTTAAAATTAAAGAAAAACATTTAGAAGATGAATTATTAGATTGTTTTGAATATGTTTACTCTCTTCCTCCCATTCATAATTCATCTCAAATTATTTCAAGCTTTGGTTAATCTCCTTCCAATTTTGTTAACATAATTGAGAATTCCAATATGGAGGTGCAAACAAATGATGATGAAGTGACCTCTACTATGTATGATCAATTTCTTCATTTAGTACACACTTCCTACAGTGTTAACAATGATCAATGTGCACCTTGACATATAGGTGAATTTGAATTACAAAGTTTAGAAAATTTTACTATTCAATTACAAGAAGATACTCACAACAATCTTGTAGAAGGTACCGCTTTGAAATATGAAAATCACTTTGCATTAAATTTAGAAAATCTGATTGCAAATCAGAAAGTACAAGTAGTAATTAAATTTTCCAATAATGTGCAATCTGTTGCACAAAATTCTAAAATTTATCATATTGATCAAATACCAAATTCAGGGTAGCCAAATAACTAACTTCAAGAAAGCACAAGTAAAAAAATGAATGATATGGAATATGAAATTTACAATGAACAAATTTTAATTGAATATACAAATAGAGAGTATTTTAGATTCATTTCTTATAATTCACATTTTTCTCTTTATTTTGATATTTTTGCTGATAACAATTTATCCTCTCTTCACTTTAAAGTTATTTTAGAAAACATATAGGTTGATCTAAATGAATTGCCAATTAGTTTTTATCAAGATAGAGAATTAATTATTGATCATTCTTCTGGCATTAATAAACATGCACTTCATATTCCTTCTTTTTTTGATACATCATATGAGATTCAAGGGAATCTTAAAGAAAATCCTGAAGTCATTTATGATAATTAATCTGGCATTGAAGATGTTGATTTGTCTTCTTCTCAAGAAAATCATGATAAGTAGGTTAAAATCACATGTGAAAATGAAGAACACTCTAACTCAGAAATTGTTTCATATAGTTCTCATTTTCAAACAATTAATCATACTCATGATTTTTTTTTTAACAAGTTTGGCTGCTGTTTACATTTCAAAAAAGTTTGGGAGGCTAAGCTCCAGAGTTACATGAGTGGAGCTCGAAGGATGAGCTTGCAGCTGGACTGCATTACAACATTCTGCTAAATTACTATATTTTCTAACTTGAAAGAAACTAGCACAAGAGTAGATTCTGATGAACTAGAATAGGAGTAGACAGACTTTACAAAACATCCTAATCTATATTTATGTGACTAATTTGTCTCGCAGTAGATTTTTCTGGCTTTCTTTCCTGTTCAACGATTTTGATGCTAGGACAGCTGGTGCTTGGAGCATTGATCTTCTCCATCATATATTTAAGGATATCTATAGATTCTTGAATATGAGCAAAGATGTTGGATAAGGTATTGAATTGTTCTTGTAGGGAAGAGACTCGATGGAGAAAGAGATTTAAGTCAACTTCATATTTTGCATTGATTATCCGAGTAGAAGAATCAATGTTTTCATCCAAAACTTGTTAATGCACTTTGATTTGTTCTCGTTCTTCCTGTAGATCCCGACAGTGCAAGCAGTTTTCATTACGAGCCATCTAAGAAGCTATGGCTCTGTTTTGATGATGCGCTAGAAAATTACTGTGCCAAGAAGGAGCTATTGTAATTGTTACAAGAAGATTTGCAGAACAGAGAAGGGAATGGGGGAAAGGTCGATGGGAGCTTGCAGTATAGGGAGAGCCAGCTGGAGGAGCAAGTAAGTGGGAGGAGAGGTCATAGGTTGACTGAGAAAAGAGTGAGATTGAACTGGCCTTTAACTGCTCTAGCACAAAAGGGAGCGCTGGATTGAAAAGAGAAGGCGTGGAAGGGAACGAAGGCCAACAAAACACAAGGGGAGCAGAAGCCACTAAAGGAGCAAGGGAGGAGCTACGAATAGGCGTCAATAAATTAGGATTTGTAGAAGAATAAGAAGGATTACATGGGTTACTAGCACAAGAAGATGCCTTTGAGGAGCAGCTGTGATCAAAGATGAGCGTAGCAACAACAGAAAATTCACTGATAGAGATGAAGGCCTGAAGTCAAGGTGCCTAGGAATTTATAGTGAGCGGGCTACAAGAGAGGGAGGACAGAGTCAAGCTATAAGAGATGGAGGATTCACGGATTTCACATGAGTGACCAGAAATCAAAGCAGATGTGAAGGTTGTGGGATTGGGAGGTAATATTTTCAGCAGCAGAGAATTAGCCACATCGGGATTGCAGTGGATTTTGTCAGGGTATGCCTTGAAATTTCGGCAAGTATCAAGCTTAATGGGATTGTCACAAATCATGAGGAAGATCAGGGGAGGTGATGAAATAGATCTTCATTGTTGCAGAGAATATTTCCTTTAGGTCGGATACACGCTTGACTGGTGAGTTTGTCTGCTTCTCAATTTAAGGTGCGAAGGATGTGGACAAATTTAAGCTCCCAGGTTTGATTGATCATAGTTTGACACCTGCTAATGGTTTGCTGTAAGAAAATGTTGGAGGCTTTGCGCTTACTGTTCATAAGACTTATAATAATAGTAGAGTCTCCAAATATCAACGCTTGCCTGATTCCATGGATTTGAAGTTGGTGTAATCCTTGGTAGAGTGATAGAGCCTCTTCTATGTTATTTGAAATATTTCCCAATCACCACTCAAAGGTGACTAAGGGGTAGACAATGGGTGCATAGATAACTCCCCCTGCCCCCACAGCTCTCGGATTTGACTTGGAGGCACCATCAAAGAAAAGGGTATGAGAGTTGTTGTTTCAAAGCCATTCATTAAATTCATCCTCCTTTAATCTTATTTTCCAATTGTGGCTTAGGGCGTTGATTGAGTTGCTGTAGGTGTTTGTTGTTGGGAGGATATTGTTCTTGTCTATTAGGTTCTTGATGAAGTCTCTCTCTTCAACACAGAGGCTAGCCATATTGATTTTCTTTATACTTTTGGCAGCAATGCTTTCTATTTCAAGGCTTTTAGCCTTACTACATAGTTGTTTGGTTAAGGTTCCCTGATCTCTGAAAACCTTGCATTTCCTAGAAATCTAGATTTTCCATAAGAGAACATATGGGAGGGCATCCCACACCCTCTTGGCAATTTTGTTTTTCTTGGGTCGCTAGGGATAGCTTTTCTTCCAGTTGCTTAAAACTTTACCAATGGAGTGTTGTGAATTCTAGGTGAAAGTGTCATTTGGAGCAATGCTTTTCCAGCAAGAGATAGAAAATGGGCACGAGATGAAAAGATGTTGGATAGTCTCTTCTGCCTATTGACAATTTGGGCATTGGGAGGGCCCAACAATACCTCTCTTTTGCAAGTTTTATGAGGTGAGGGTCTTCCCTTTTAAGAGAGCCCACATGAAGAATTTTGCTTTAGGAATGGCTTCAAATTTCCAAACTATTTTCCAATACATCCATGGAGGAGTCGGGTAGTCCCTATTATGCAAATAATGATAACCTACTTGTATTGAGTAGCTGGAGCCCGTGGGATCCCATTGGAATCCATCAACGCCATTTTTAATTATAGGTGTGATGTTGTGAAGATGAATCTAAAAATTGTTGAAGTTCTCTTTGAGATTATCAGGGATGGGAGGGAAGCTCCATCCCTTCCAAGCCTGAGTATTTATATCCCATTGAGAAATTTGATCTAAGTGATATATTCCTTTTCTTTGAAGAAAGCGAATTGGGTCCATACTTGGACAGCTGCTGATTGATTGGTTTCCCATAATCTTATTGGCTCCAATGTTGATTTTGCTACCACCTTTGGGGACCTTTGAGACATTTTGTGTTATTTTGGAGATGGGTTTTTTGCAAAGTTTCCAAATGCTTGTGCTACTTCTGACAGGTATTTCACTTGTTAGGAGTTGCTTCCTTGGGCCGTTGAGATATTTTGCCTCAATGAATTTTTTCCACCAAGCTTGCTAATCCTCTAATAATCTCAAAACTATCTTGCCACCAAAGGCTAAGTTTGTGAGCATTGGAGATCTGATTCCAAGCCCTCCTTTTTCTTGGCTTTGAATAACTTGTTTCCAATTAACCAAGTTATATTTTTTCTTTTTGTTTTTTCCACTCTGCCATAAGAAATATCTGAGAATACTTTCCATTTTGTGGTGAAATGAGGCTGGTGCTTGAACTAAGGAGAACTGATAAAGAGGAAGAGAAGAAAGGCCTGATTTAAGGAGAACCAATTGGCCAATTGCGTTGAGCCAAGTGGATCCCCACTTCTTAACTTCTCTTTTCAATTTTTCTATAGGAATAAGGCAAGGGAGTGGTATGAACTTAATCAGAACTCAAACCAAAGCTTTACGATGGTTGGATTTTATCAATAGGCATGGCAAGTTTTCCTTGTAAAATGATAATTCAAATTGAGACCTTACTAGATTTTAGCGATCATGGGTGGATATGGTTTGGTTGAGGCTGATGATATGAGGTATTCCTACAATGTAGAAACTCTTGCAACATATACATCATTGTTGGCATTTATCCATAAATTCATCTCAAAACAAGAAGGATTTACTTAAATAGAAGAAAACAAAATTTTCATCACGTATTTGTCAAGTTTGTGCATGGGAATGCTTGAAACCATTATGAAAGCAACATGAAATCAATGCAAGGCCTAAGATATCATAAATGTCAATTGCAACTTCCCTCATATTTCAGCTCTTGCATGACCCATGCTCACTGGCATTCCCAAATAGCTGAAGTGGTCCCAATTTAACTTACATGGCACCCCAAAGATGTTGGATATGCTTTGAAGTGTTTGAGCTGAAGCATTCCAACCATAAATGCAGCTTCTAAGGTGATTTATCATTCCCCCATAATATCTCATAAATTTATCTAAAATAGTTTTGAATCTTCGAGCTATTATTCCAAATGCGCCTCTTATCAGCAAGGTATCATCAGCAAATTGGGAGTGATTAATGTTTTTAACTCCATCTTCAAATTTGATTCCAGTAATGAGAACTGTCTGCCGCTTATGGTCAAGGGCGCAACCGAAGGATTCAGCCATTAAGATAAATAAGTAGGGGGAAAGAGGACAGCCTTGCCTCAATCCTCTTGAAGATTGAAAGGTAGGGCCAGGCCTACCATTGACTAGGGGGTGATCCAAGGTCCAGAGATACAAGCTCTTATGAGGTCGATAAATGAAGAAGTGAAGCCCATTTTTTGAAGAGTAGCAAATAGAAAGGAGTGTTGGACCCTGTCAAAGGCATTTTCCAAGTCCAATTTCAATATGAAACCCTTTTTGTTCATAGAGTGGCCTGAGTGGATGGCTTCCTGAACTAAGAGGATGGAGTCGGAGATTTGCCTATTTGTCATGAAGTTGCCTTGTTTTTCAGAAATTAGCATTGGCAAGAGAGGCTTGAGATGGGAAGCAAGGATTTTTGTGAAGATTTTATAAGAGGAATTGCAAAGGGATATGGGACGGAAATGGGAAAAATTAGAGGGGTGGTTCTCTTTAGGGATGAGGGCTAGATGGGTTGAATTTGTGTAGCCTCCCATTTTATTTTTTCTCTGTATCCATTTAAAATATTTGATGAGATCAATTTTGATAGTTTCCCAGTGCTCCCTATAGAAGCAGATTGGGAAGCCATTTTGTCCTGGAGCTTTGTCAGGCTGGTGGCCCTAAATCACTCCCATGATTTCTTCTTCCTTTATCTCTTCGATTAGTCTTTCATTTGTTTCTACTATGATCTTATTTGGCATACGCTGTAAGAGATCAACATAGTTTTCTTCATCCCCTTTTTCGGATAGGAGCTCTTTGAAGTGATATGAAGCCGCTTTTTTGATATTTGCTTGATTGTTGTGCTGAATGCATGTGCTATCTGTGATAGTTGTTATGTTGTTTCTGATTGGTCTAACTATTGCTTGCTTGTGGAAGAAGGCCGTATTCTTGTCCCCGCTTTTCAACCAATCCTGCCTTGATTTTATTTGCCATTTTTCTTCCTCTTCTCGTCTGATACTATATAATTGACTGTAGAGATTTTATTCCTTATTTTTCCCTACCTGAAGGTAACCTTGGTTTTCCATTGCATGATGTAAATCTTCGATTTTAGCTTTCACTTCTTGTTTCCTTGCTTCCGGTTCTTTATACAGAGTTTTTGCCCAATCCTTGAGTGCATTCTTTACGTTCCTGAGTTTTCTCTCCCATATGAAACTTGGTGAGCCTTCAACATGCTGATGCAAAGTTTGTTGGATTAAATCTTTTGTTGTTGCAATGTCATTCCATAAAGGGCTGTTTTTAAAGGGGATAGGGCCCAGGGGGCAATGGGATTCAAGGGTTAAAGCTGTGGGGTAGTGATATGAAGCAACAAAGGGAAGAATAGAAGAATAGAAAGCTGTAAAAGTGGATAGTAGGGACACATTAACTAGGATTCGATCAAGCCTTTCCATTATATTGCTTTTCCCCAACCTGTGACTCCAAGTGAATTTACAATTCTTTGGGATTATATCAACAAGATCTCCAAGTTGCATTACGTTCTCCAGCGGGTTTCTAAAAGGATCTGGAGTAAAGTTGCCTCCACATTTTTCATTAGCATGCAGAATGAGATTTAAGTCTCCACCTAAAATTATGTTGCTATTATCTTCCTCCGCTATATTGTTGCTGAGGGAATCCCAGCGAGCTTCCTTGTCTCTATAGTGATTTGGAACATAAACATTGTAGATGATAAGTTGTTGACTATTCGTGTTGTTCTTTAGTACAATATTTATCCAATGCTACTCTATTATTTTTGTTGTATTGTTACATTTGCCTTGATTCCAGAGCGTAGTGATTCCTCCTGAAGCCCCTTTGGAATCACACACACATACTTTGTATTGCTTATGTTGTTCAATAATTTTATTCATTTCTAACTGTCCCTGCTTTGTTTCTTAAAGTAAAACAATCTCTGGTCTCTCTTGATTAATTAGATCTTTTAAGGAATTTGATTTGGAGGAGTGCCCTAATCCCCTATTGTTCCAAGAGAGAACTTTCATCATTTCAGATGATGGATGCGAGGGTTGTTCTTCCTCCCTGGTCCTTGTTTACTAAGTCCTTGTCTATTTTCCCTTGTATATAGGATTCTATGGGGTTCTGAAGACCCATTGCTATATCCTTTGGTGCATTTTCATCTCTGTGTTGCTTGGCAAATTTTCTTCTGGGCTTCTTTTGGTTGTCAAGGGTGGAACCATGCTCCTTAGAATTTCTTCTAGTGATTCTGAGAGGGGGGGG
>APFE031386534.1:0-16554 GCA_000404065.3 Pinus taeda
CGAAGGGGGGGCTCCGCCCCCCCTCTAACCCCCCGGTTCACTACGTAGGTTAGTCGCGGAAAGAATATAACACAACCCAACACAGAGCTAAGCAAGCTTCGCTGCTTTCGGTAAATCCTGCGCAACCAGAGGAAACTGACTATCCTATGGTAACTCCCATGCAACCAACACTATGGATAGCAATAACCAGTGAAAAGTTTTTCTCTGATCCTATGCCTCTCTGCAGTTCGCGAGGAACTCACTACAGAGGTAGCGCACCCAGTTGAATTGTACACCCTCCATGCACTGGGATGCTAATGATTCGACCAGTGCTCACACTTCATCTGCGCGACACTTCCTCATAATACTCCTATCTAGGATCTAGGTGGCTACTTTGACTGCGGGGTCAGTTATACTGGAAATGGAGTAACCACACAGATTCTTAACAAGCTTAAATTTGTCCTTCATTTTCTCGGCGAAGTCATGCTCACTAGTCTTTCTGCCAAACAACATGGCCAGATTTAATCCTGAATGTGGTAGCCAAGTGATCCTATGGATCAGCATGTCAGTGATCGGTATTGGTTCTTCTAACCACAGGCACCCATCATGCACGAAGCATAGCAACTATTTGATCACTATCATGGTTATGGGCGCACGGTTGTAATGCAGCACCCATAGCATGTTTAGCAGTCCTGCCTTGTCCACCCCTTTTATCCATTTCCTTGGCTCTAGCGTGGTCACACTAGTGTCCTTATAGAAGACACGACGCATGAATTGATCAATCACTAAGCAGGGAAAGCGCTCCGTATTAGCCAAAACCCAATCCTCCAACATTAAAAGGGGGACGTGTGCCAGGTGCATTCCTTGAAATGTGATCTTGTTTGGCAGCAACGATGTATGTAGCATGACTTTGCTCTCATCAATGTCCTTGGGGACCTTTCCCTTGCCTCGACACGGAGGAACGTATTCGGGTAGTTTAGAGATAGGGTCAGACCCTTCAATGTCAATGTCCTTGGCCCCCATTTCAATGTCATTCCCACCCATATTTATTTCTTCGCTATCTTCTTTAGGTTCCAAGTCAACTACCTTTCCCTTCTCCTGTGCGGTGGCCTTTTCCTTTTGCGGGTGTTTTCTGGGTGGCATGCACTAGCGGTGTCACTTTCTGCTTATCTTTCTTCTTTTTTGGACCCTCTTTGGTCACCGTAGGCCTTAGCCTAGGCGAACTCGGTGATTTGGGTAGCTCTATAGGTACTTTGACACTTGCTATCTCCAAGGAAGCTTCCTCAACTGCCATTGCTACCTCTGGGGTAACTCCCTTGGCTGTCATTGTTTCTCTAGCACTCACGGTTTCTGTGGGCGTCGACATGATACTAGACAAAAACTCTTGGGTTTCCTTCAACAACCTCTCAAATGCTAAACTTGCTATCAAATTTTCAAAGTACTCACGGTTCATACATGCCTAAGAGCTCAACACCTCGATTCTCAAAATTCCAAGTGTTTTTCATTGGGCGGCCACCTGTATTTTATAGGCATTTTCAAATTCAAATCCGACCGTTCCCCCCAAAATTCATTCATAAATGCTAGATTGGCAGCAGATTTTCTAAGATCTTGCTCTTAAATTCCGACTTAATTGTCGCCCCCCTCGCTCCATTTAGTTGTTTTCCCACTGACAATTCATGAACAATGACCATAATGATCACTTTCTTGCTGTCCCGCGCGGTCCCTTCTTTGATAGAATAGCTCCCCGCGTGTTTCTGCTGACACTGTGACATTCCTTCATTCCGCGCAGTTGCCCAATCGTGCAGCTCCACAACCCGAGCAATGTAGTTTATAGTCTCGTGCCTCCTTTCTGGTACCTGGAGTGCTAAGACTGTGCTTCCATCATGTAGTCATCTATCCGGATCACTGGTGTATAGCTTCAATCGGCTACCATTCACCCTTTTTGGGAATGGCTCTCCATTCAACTTTACCAACTGAACTGCTCCACCATCGGTAATCTCCTTGATGACATAGGGCCCCAACCAATGCATCCAAAATTTTCCTAGAAATTTATCAAACCCGCAGTCATATAATAAAACTAAATCATTTACCTTGAAGGTGCACAATTTGATGTGCCGATCATGCCATGCCTTTTCACACTCCTTTTGAACTTGTAGATGGCATCCAGCTAGAAATCTATCCTCTTCAAGCTCTGTTAGCTACGTGAGCCTCTCCTCTAGGGCTTCGCTATCCACCATTCCTGTGAATGCCACTATGTGCAAGCTAGGTACAATGTACTCCATTAGCATCATAGCCTCTACACACCATAAACCAACATGGACGACGTTTGTCTAGTTAGCTTCTTGCAAGTCGTTATATAAGGCCATAAGACCGTGGGTACGCTCACATCCCAGTCATTTCTTTGAGAATTGGAAACCTTTTGTTAGTGCACTCTCCAATATTTTATTAAACGCTTCCACCATCCCATTATTCTACAGGTGATATGGCGTGCTCTTTTGATGGTAAACCTGAAATTCCTCTGTCATCGCGCTGATCATTTCATTAAGAAAATGTGTACCGCGATCACTCATTAAAATTTTTGGACAACCAAACTTTGTCAGCATGTACTCAAAGATAAATTTTGCTACTATCACGCTTGTAAAATCCTTCATAGGCTGTGCCTCCACCCATCTGGTTAAGTACTCAATCACGGTGATGATGTACCGTGCACTCATCTTCTTTCCTGGAGGCTGGGTTGGTCCCACAAAGTCAATTTCCCACTTCTCGAAGGGTTGTAACAATATCTACAGATTCAGTGGAATCTCATCCCATTGCGAGGGTCTGCTAGTCCTTTGACATGCATCGCATGCCCTACAATACATTTTTGAATCCTTATGCAGTGTCGACCACCACAACCCAGTGCGTAGAATCTTTTGCATTTTTTCTTTTCTTGCATAATGACCTCCCCCGGCTCTACCATGAGTCTCAAAGAGGATGTCGTTTTGTTCAAACTCTAGCACATAACATCACAATATTTCATCTGATCCCATTTTATACAAGTGTCCTGCAATGACAGAAAAGTCTATCGCGCACACCACTAGTTCCTTCTTTTGTTGACTCGTATATCCTTCCGGAGCCATTCCTGTTGCCAGGAAGTGTACAATATCTTCAAAGTGACTATCCGCGTACTACAAATAGTTGCGCATCAAGAAGTCCTTTGTCCAATTAGTAGGATCTTCTCCCATTTCAATGCATGACAGATGATCCGGTCCTACATTCAATTGTCCTGGTTTCACAATGACTTCAAAATCATATTCTTGGAACAAAAACTACCACCTACATATCTTCCCCCCCAACACAGGCTTGTTGACCAGGTATTTTAATGTAGAATGGTCTGTATACATCTTAAAATTTATGCCCAACTGATAATGCCTGAACTTCTGGAGCGCGTACACCATAGCTAATCCTTTGCACTCTATCGTGGAATAATTTTTCTTAGCTTTGGACAACTTCCTACTTGCGAATGCTATACGATGATCCAAGTCCCCTTCACCGACCTATGTTTGTACTTCTCCCAGTGCAATACATGATACATCCACATGCACATGAAATTCCTTCTTTCAATCTAGGAAGACTAGGATTGGTGCAGTAACCATTTTCTCCTTTAGCACATCCAATCTCTTCTAGCATTCTTCATTCTAACAGAATGTAACATCCTTCTTTAACTATTTTTCCATTGGCACAGTGATCTGGGCATATCTCTTGATGAATTTCCTATAGTACCCAGTATGCCCCAACATTTCGGGCAGCTGTTTCATACTCCTTGGCACCTCCAAATTGATTATGACCACGATCTTCACGGGGTCTACCATCAAGCCTTATCTGCATACCAAATGACCCAGCAAGATCCCAAGAGGGTTACAAAACAAACATTTCTTCAGATTGAGTACGATTTGGTACCTAGAACATGTATATAGCATCAAGCGCAGGCTTGCCACATGGAGCTTTACCAATCCAAACACTATCCAATCATCAAAGTATACCTCCAGAAATTTATGAACAAAGTCCTTGAACATCGCAATAACTATGCGCGAAAATATCACCGACGCGTTCTTTAGCCCAAAAGGCATCACCATATACTGGAAGCATCCCCATTCAGTCACGAAGGTCGTCTTACTTCTATCCTTTGGTGCGATCTTGATTTGGTGGTACCCTGAGAACCCATAAGTGAACGAATCTGCTTCTTGGCCGCCAACATTATCTAGGACCTCATCGGTGAACGGAGTTGGGAAGTGATCATGCACGTAGGCATCATTCAACTTCCTAAGATCTACGCATATCCTTATTTCTTCCTTCTGCTTCTTTTCCTTAACTACTATTGGGCTCACCCAATCAGATTATTTGGCCGGTTCAATAATACCTGCTGTGAGCATCTTATCCAACTCTAAGCAGATCCTTTATTTATACTTTGGATTGAGGCGGTAAGGTCTTTGCTTAACTAGCTTCACGTTCAGTTTTAGATTGATCTTCATGACACCCAAGTCCCCTATTACACCCTTCAGATATGCAAACTTCGTGGGGAACATATCCTCATATTTGGGAGTAGCTCGGCGAACTTATCTGTTGTCGTGTCGTCCCAGTAGTCCCCAATCTTTGTAAGCTTTGGCTCTGACTTCGTGCTAATGTTCACCTGTCTAGTTTTGAGTGGCTCAGTTATGTCTAGGTTCTCTACTTGCGGTCCCTCAACTTCGCGGTGGCCTTCAACCTTTGGAATATTAATCTTCATCGGGTCTTCGTCTTCTTCTTCCACTGTTACATTGTAGCACTCCAACGCGTGGCTTAGCTAGGTAGTCCAATCAGGTTGAATCAAATCTAGAGGATCCAATGGTATCCTAAAGATTCCTGCCTTAACCTCCTGCAAAGCTTCATCGATACATTCAAACCCATCCTCAAAGTTGAACCTCATAAAAAATCCTTGGTGCAAAACATCCCATTCTTCTGTGTCATGGCATAGTTTTGTCTCCAAGTACCAATTCATCGGTATCGCATCTAAATTATGGCAAAAATGATGGACCCACTCCAGTTGAGGCTTCGCTCCATCCACTTTAGTCCATTTGGAAAAATGGTTGCGTGGGTCATTTCTCCCATCATATTTTTCTGTTAGCCACACTTGTGGGTGACCAAACCACACTCTCATCATTTTTCTGTATATCCGCCAATCATCAAAACTGTCCTTGTGTGTGTGCCACCATCTCATAGGTGTAGCACGCAATGCCTAGTCCAAGGCCTGGAAGTGATGCTTCTCTGGCACTTCTCTCTCAAATGCATCCAAAAAGTGATCAACATCAGTTAAACCATCATAGTAAGGCAGATTTCTTATCTTTGACGATACACAATGCAATGACTTTATCATCATATTAAAACGCAGCGTAGATACTTCATGTAGTCGATTCAGCCAGTACTCTAGTTCTTTGCCTGAATCTAATGTGCTTGAACTTTTATGGTCCCATGCAATACTCCATCTGTTGTCGAATTCACCCAATCTTGATCTTGCGCCGTTATCTTGTAAATTTGGTCCAAATCGTCATCACTTTCATAACCACGGACCGGTTCAGTATAGCGCGGTCCTTCTACAGGGTCTAGTGGCACCACTACGTGGAGAAATTTCTTCTCAAATATCATCTTCGGTTTCTTCAGATTGATTACCCCATTCATGTCAATGGCCCAATCTATCCCAAGGAGCATGGGGTAGGGATTGTTTTCATCCACAATTTATATCACTTCAAAATTAGCTAGTGCGCTCGCGCCTTCAATATCAACTGTTACCCCCTGCAACCTCCCCATTGGGATGATTTTCTGTTGATTCAGCATCCTTAACTGAATCAAAGACCACTGCAGTTCATGTCTCCCCTTTCTCTCCCATGTCTATTTCAGCAAAACGTTCACGTCCAACCCCAAATCTAAAATAACTTGATCCATCTCATATTCGTCTATCTGCGTGGTGAGTCTCATTTCACGTCCATTTCTTGACTTATTCTTACCAATCTTTCTAATTACGTGTGGTATGTCAGTAACGTTTTCCTTGCCAGCACACCTATTTATTAGCTCCTACAATCCCTTCATAGCCTTGCTATCACGTAGCAGTTTCATACAGGTCTCCAAGAACGTGGTAATCATGGACGGGTCCATTTCTTCAACCGACTTCTCCTAACTCCCTGAGGTAGAGGCCTCAACGAAGCTTTTCTTCGCATCGATAAATGTTTATTTTTCACATCCTAGATCAAACCCAGTCTCATTTTCTGGAGCTTTCCGGACCCACTCACCTTCTTCATGTTGCTTCCCCTTATCCTCACCAGTCATTGCTTCACTCTGCAGCACAATATTTACCTTAGGGACTTCCTGATGAGGCTCAGTCCTCATCATCTATAGGTTCTGAGTCGGTTTATGAGGTTGCACCCCTTTATCATGTATCTTAGCTAACAATATAGGGCAATCCTCTGTCGCATGGTCAAACTAAGTACAATAGTGGCATGACAGTCGCATTAGATTTGGGCAGTCTCGCGTGTAGTGTCTTTTTCCTCCACAATTGTAACAAATAATCTTCCCTCGACCTCTACTAGGTCCTCCTCCACCTCGGCCTTGTCCATGCCCCTGATATTCACCTCACGCTCCTCCAGCGCCTTGGTCTAGAGGTCGCGTTTTTTCCTGCACCCTGTATGCAGGTGTACTGTCCATCATTAATTCGTAACTCTGAAAATTGCACTCATCATGACCCACTGATTGAAAAAAGTTGCAGAAGAGTTGATGCGGTGTATGTACAAATTTTTGCAACAAATGGAAATTGTCTATCGCATGTTTCCTAGCTACCTGATAGATAACACACCATAGCGCGGACTCTGTACTTGGCCATGCTGCAGCTTCCGGCATTAGAGGCATTGGTTCCCCTACTGCAACATAATTTGCAAAAATTGGACAATGATCTTTTTTATGCCCCTAGATTTTTCACTTTAGGCACCAAACTTCTTCGCGCACCTCGGGCCGAGTTGTTCTATCTTTCTTCAAACTCTACATTTCTAGGCAAAGGTTCTGTAACTGTGCATGAATCTGCTAAACCCCCAGATTAACATCCTACATTGGTGTCTTGTGCAACCTCATCACGATTTCCAGGGATTTCGCCTAGGTCCCAATCTTCTGTGCGATAGCGCAACCCTTAAATGAGGCAGGAGTGAAGCCACAAACCATTTGTGGTGCTACCCATCAGTCAGATTCATGTAAGCCTCACGGATCGTACACTTCAATCTCTGATGCAAATCCCAGGGTGTCTCACTAGGCTTCATCATGATCTCTTTTAATCCCATAATTGATTGCGCCTTATACTTAGGTCTACTGAATTCCTTATTCAACACAATCTAGATATCTGCCAACACGGACGTCGGATTATCATTGTAGTACTTAATGTACCATGTTAGTGCACGGTCTTGCAAAGCACTAACCAGCGTTGCTTTCTTCATTTAATCATCCATGATACCCTGAGATTCCCATACAGCCTTCGGGACAAACCAAAATTGGTCCGAATCTTCATCTCCCATGCCCTTAAATGGGTGGAGGTGAAGATGGAGGTGGTGTGGGTGGATGAGGTATTCGCGGGAACCCTTGCTTTATCAACTGACTAATGCTTTGCGGAGAAGCATGTGTTGCTCCCTCTTCATCACTCAGAGGAGGTTTGATCAACGAGTTATATTCAAGGTGTTTTTTTCCGCTGTCCCTGAAAGTCCTTCCACTTTGTGTAGCCCCAAACATCAAGGTAACTGCATAATCAACTTTTCACACAAGAGCATCTTAATCCGAGTATTTAACGATTTTAAATACTTCCCTCACAGTCCCTTGAAGAAGCGGTGCTCTACTTCGTTGTAACTAACCGAGGTATCGACCACAAACACTGTCACAAACCCTCCTATGATATGATCAAGCCAATGATCGATAGCGCACGTGATCTTATCTTCAGAGGCTTCCAATTTCCGCACTAACTATGGGGTCCAGAAAATCGGACCATCAAGCCTCCACCTCCCTTGGTCGTCTGCCAACTTCGTGATCCACTCGTAAAATTCAACTCAGAAGGAACAAAAGAACATCTTGTGTATTTCTTTTTACAGGTATCTGTCGAACCACTATTCTTTCGTCAATCGCGGATTCCTATTTTTTTGGGCCACGGATTCATGAATCTTTCTATCCAACCAGTCTTTGATCTATTTCTTAGTTGGATTCCAATGATGTGACATCACACATATCGTTATGCAAATCCCGGTCCCGAAAACGGAACCATTTGTTGGCTTGATGGGCCCTGACCTAGGTTCAACGTTAAGTAGCCAAGCAAATCCCTATACTACTGACCCTTTAGGCATCAATCCACAAAGCACAGACTGAATTCTCGCCCGAAGCAGTATGGGGGGATGCAGGAACCAAGTTTCCGCACCTTGAAATGGTTGTGATGTTGATTGTAGACCTTCACTCTGTCTTCACGCAGATCGATAAGCCCTTTAGGGCTTATCAATGTAATTCTCTTATTCTCCCTTGAAGCCTCTGTGAAAGTCTACGATTGTCCTTCATGTACCATAAATAGACATATCAGACACTTACGAGCCTCTCTAATTGCTGTTACTTCTTTACTTACTTAGATTATCTTAGTTTCATACAATATTAACATGTAATTATGATTATCTTCGTGTAAACAGATATTCTTACTTGCGTTCATGTAACAAAGAGAAACATATAGATTCATGCATCAGAATAACATTAAAACATAAACCTGGTGTTCAATGTAACATAATTACATGCAATTAACAGAAGTAAAATACATAGGTAATTCTAGAGTACTTCTCTTTATTGATAATCTAGATTCTAGTATAGACTCTAACTACCTTACACACACAGCTGTAGGGGTCCGCGCACTCAGCTGCAGGCTTCTATCCTAGGCCTCTGTGCACTCAGCTGTAGAGCCTCTTCCTATGCTAAGACTCTTTGCTCTTAGCTCTTACAAACCTATAAACTTACTAAAAACTCTACCAAAAATTATCCACTACCTTAGAATCTCTAAGACTCTCCTTTTTATACATTCCCAAGGCCCGCAGACCAATCTCATCAAGCTGACACAAACTATTTAAACTAAGGGTGGATAGCCTTTTTGACTGTTTACATCTTCACGCTCCACGACCACAAAACACAGAGACTTTACATTCTTTACATAAAACTTTGGCCTTTAGCCCCAAAACTTGGGCTTTTAACCCCAAAATTGACCCCAGGGGACCCGTTCCCAACAACATCCACAAGAGACATCAGGTTTGGTCAAAGACCAGAGAAAAAACCCATAAGGGGGAAAGCCCATTGAAATTATTCTTCTATTAGATTGTCATAAAATGTTCAGTAGAGAGTAGAATGAGCCCAATACAATATCATCAAAAAAGCAACCCAATAACATTCATAAATAAGTTTCCAGCATCAAAATATATCAGAGACAACGTTTTCCATCTGGATCAACTTCGGTCAACGATCAATTTTCAATCAAATTTCCCAGTCGCATGAATGAGGGGCTATGTGAGCGACTAGATGCTTATATTCGTACCCTTGATGCCTGCAAGCCAACAACCATGGTTAAATTTTCTCTGTTAAGTTCTTGCGACTATAATCCAAAAACCCTAAAACAAATGCGAGCCTCAGACCCTGTAATTTGAGACTTTTGCAAAATTCTATTGTCGTCCCTTCCTTAGACCAGCATGAGCCAATCAATGAAGAAGAAAAGAGGAAGTTTCTTGGTGATTTCCAAAAGAGCTTGAGGTCACTTGTATTTATAGGCTTCTAGGGGTGTCCAATTTTCTTTAGCGATGACCTTGTTCAAATGCGCATATGTGGGATTTTCATCATAAATTCACTTTCCCTTATCTGATCCAAGTGATCTTTAGGTTGATTTTGGTCCTATAGAAAAGAGGAATTCAATGAAATCATCATCTCCATCAAATGAACTATCCAAAGTGGAATTTAACCATAGTTTCATATTTTAACAATATGCGTGGACCATTTTCTACAATCTCAGTTGCAAAGCATAGGTATTATGCGATCTTTGTAGATGTCTTTTCCTGCAAATTTTGGATCTATTTTATGAAGAAGAAAGATGAGGTTTATTCATAGTTTGTTGAATTCAAAGCCTTAGTGGAAAATGATGCTGGAAAAAAAATTAAATCCCTGAGAAGTGATAATGGAGGAGAGTATATGTCTAATGCATTCAAAGAATTATGTGCCAGGGAAGGTATTAGAAGGAAGTTGACTGCACATCACAAGCCACAACAAAATGGGGTGGAAGAGAGGAAAAATAGAAGCATTGTAGGGGCTGCAAGAGAGATGTTGCATGATCAGGGACTGCCACCATACCTATGGGCAAAAGCAGGCAATACAACTATTTATTTGTAGAACAAGAGCCCTCACAAAATTCTTGGAATGATCACACTTGAAGCAAATTTCTCTAGGCGGAAGTCTGATGTCTCCCAATTTCACATTTTTGGATCCATGGTCTATTGTAATGTATCTAGGGATAACATGAAAAAGTTGGAGCCTACTGCAGAGAGGGGGATATTTGTTGGATACACAAAGACACCTCATATTTACTAGGTGTATATGCCTTCACTTAGGATGACTTTGATGAGGATAGATGTCAGATTTGATGAGGAGAAGGCCATGAGAAGCTCTCTAGAGAAAGAGCTATGCATTCCACCAGAGGAGGAGCTTCTAGCTCCAAATGAGGAGGCCTATTCAGATTCGCATGATGTTTTGGAGTAGCCACATGTGGAGGAGAAAAGAGGAAACTGAGTGGAGGCACCCACTCAAATAGATCCTTCCAGAGAAGGGAGGAACAAAAATAGGGAGGAAAATAGATTGGTGTAGGATGCTCAAGATCATGTTGGAGCTCCTAGCTACTTGCACAGACAAAGGAGATCACCAGACAAATATACCGAATATATTGCACGCATGACATAACTGATTGATTGTAAGCCTTCTTCATTTTGTGAGGCAATTTCCTAGCAGGTGTGGGTAGAAGCAATGGTGGAGGAATATGCATTAGATAAATTTTTAGGTCTAAAATGGGCCTCCTAAGGAATATTATAAAACAATAGTGGAAATAATAAAATAATATTACATTACATTATTAAATTTTAGAGTGAAAAAAGAAAAAAACTAATCTGTTCAACTCATATTTTCAACTTATCTCCCTATGGTTTTACTCAAAGTTCAAGTAGGAGCATTCATAGGATACATAATTTAATTCCTCATCCAAGGAGTATCCATGTTGCATACCTTCAATGGACCCTGCTACATGAAAAATGAGAAATACATGAAAAACGTGATTACAATAATGTTTTTCATGTATTTCTCATTTTTCATGTAGCAGTGTTCATAGAAGGTATGCAACATGGATACTCCTTGGATGAGGAATTAAATTCTACATCCAACTAGTGCTCTTACTCGAAATTTGAGTAAAAATGTAGGGAGATAAGTTGAAAAAAGTAGTTTTTATTTTTTATTTTTTTAATATTTCTACCTTTTTACTCCAAAAATGGTGAATCATCCCCCATGGTTGACATCACCAACTTGAATCCTATTGGTTCTTATAAAGTTGATTTTGGTTGTACATTTTTGCTTTGAGGTTGATTTTTGACCTCAAAATTTCTCTAATGACTTCATCATGGAGAATGATGCTTGGGAGGTTGTGCCTAGACCTGAGGGAAAATTTGTTATTAGCTCTAGGTGGGTGTATAAGGTGAAACATGTAGCTGATGTCAGTGTTGATAAGTACATGGACAAATTTGTGGCCAATGGCTTTCCAAAGGTAGGGGGAGTTGATTATGAGGATAAATTTTCCCCTGTGGCAAGATACTCTTTTATTAGGACCATACTAGCGTTGGCAACTCAGTTTGGGTGGAAGATCCACCAAATGGATATTAAGATTGCCTTCCTCAATGGAGTGGTTGAGGAAGAGATCTACATTGAGTAGCTTGAGGGATTTGAGACATTTGAAATGGAGACATATGTGTGTAGACTTAGGAGAGCCCTCTATGGTCTCAAGAAGGCACCTCGTGCTTGGTACACTCACATATATTCCTATCTCAGTGGATTGGGCTTCACTAAGAGTGAAGAAGATGCCACTCTCTACTACATTTTGGTAGATGACAGTTTTCTCAACTTTGTTTTGTATGTAGATGATTTGATACTCACAGGAGATGAGAGGCTAATCTAGTCTTGCAAGGAGAACCTTGCAAGAGTGTTCGAGATGAAGGATATGGGTTTGATGCACTACTTCCTTGGTTTGGTGTTGTGGAAAGGAGATGGAGAGCTGTTTGTTGGTCATGGGAAGTAAAATTCTGAAATACTTTAGAGATGCCATATGTAGGATTTCAAGCCCATGTACACTCCCCATGGACACTCATCTAGCTACTAATTGGAGGAAAGAGGATGTTTCTATAGGAGAGGCAATAGATGGAACTATCTACAAACAATTGGTGGGGTCCTTGATGTACTTGGTGAACATAAGGCCTGATATTTGTTTTTCAGTTAATCAACTTAGTCAGTTTATGGTGGAGCCTACCAAGCTTCACTGGAAAGAAACAAAACATGTTCTCAGATACCTCATAGGCACAATAGATTTTGGATTATGGTACAAGAGGACTAATGGAGTGAAGCTCCACAGCTTCAAAGATGTAGATTGGGAAGGTATTCCATCAGATAGGAACAACACATCAGGAGTTATCTTAAGTGTTGGGTCAGCAACATTTTCTTGGTATAATAGGGAACAAAGATCTGTAGTGCTCAACTCAATAAAGGTTGAGTATATGGTTGCTAGTCAAGAAACATGCAAGGCTATTTGGATGAGGAAGATCCTGGTTGGTCTCTTCAGTCATGGTATGGAGCCTAGATTGATTCACTATGGTAATCTTAGTTGTATTAAACTCTCTGCAAATCTAGTGTTTCATGATAGGTCCAAGCATATCATACATCATGTACCATCACCTAAGAGATTGTGTGCAGAGGAGGACCATCATGTTGTAGTACATTCCCATAGAGGAGAAGGATGTAGACATTTTGACAAAGTATTTTTCAAGAGGCAAGTTCGAGTTTCACATGAATAGGATAGGGGTGGTTCAGAACCCTTTTCTTGCTAAGAGGGAGTGTTAAATTGTACCAAAAAAATGCTTAATTTGACTTGTTCCTTAGTCAAATGGAGAAATTCAAATTTCCACATCAACATGATGACTTGAGTTGTAGTTAGCAAGAGTAACATGGCCAAATCACTTAGTTAAATTAGTCAATTCGATTTTATGGGCTAGAAGTAGAGTTGTGCATGATTTGATTGCTAAGATCTAGAAATCTAGTGGAATTATAATTAATGATACTCAGTTATCTAAGCTCTCTTCATGAGTAGAGTTAGTAGAAGTTTAGTTGAGTAGTTGTAATTGTTGTTAAATCATTGCTCTCTCAGTTAATGAGTCAATTTACTAAAAATATCCCTAGTGATGCATGCAATTCGAATGGCTGGTTGAGTGGAGGAAAAAGGCATCATTGTAGTTATCAATGTATATTATCAAGTGTACATGTTTTGCATTGGAGAAAAGGAGAAATTTGTCTAAGATTTGCGCAAGGTAATAAGCGATTTCATTATTTTTTAGGAGCTAATTTACTCAAGAATTGCGCAAGGAAAGAGGAGGAAGTTGGAGGCCTATTTTGGCTAAGTGTTGGTCAGAGAAGCAGTGCAGGTTGAGCTTCAAGGATTGAAGTTGTCATTTTAATAGATCTATATTCTCATAAAAACAAAGGAGGGGATTTTCCAAGTTGGGTTCCCCCGTAAAAACATTGTGTTCATTATGATTGAATGATTGTGCATTTCTACTGTATGTTTTCCTTTTCGCAGATTGAGTAGAAGAAATTTGTTTCCATTGTTTTCAGTTTAAATTCATTAGTAACTGCAAATCTCGAGCTATTTATACACTGCAACCCCTAAGTTTATCAACCAATTTTGAAAGGAGCTTCAACCCCTAAATATTTACCAACAATTATTGGAAGGATATGTAACCTCTGAATTGCAAGCTCCAAATTGCATGACCTCAATGATTCATGTTTCATACATTTTTCATACTCAAATCATGAATCCATTCCCTTCTACAAAAAAATCAATTTGTCTCTCAAACACTCACCAAAATCACATCTACAAACACCTTCAGAAATCTCCTATTACTGAAAAATTCACCATACTCACTATCACACTTTCTCACACAACTTGTCATAACTCACTCTAAATTGAAAATTCAACTCTTCTTATATAGAAATTTGGACTGATACTTTTGGAATAAAAACTCAGTTATCTTACACTTTGATCTTTGAATGAATCTCTTTCTTTTTCCCTTTTTCGTGTTTAGCTGATTCATATCAATGTGTTCTTCAAGTCTTCAAACTATCCTTTACCTGTTTCTGCTAGAAAAACTGAGCTTCACTGCTCAAATTTACTATTTTGGAATTTTTACAGGTTTTAGCTAAGGTTCTTCTAGAAAATCACCAAGTTTAGTTATTATGCCAAGTCTTCCACCAATATGTCTATGCCACCATCAAAACTCCAATTCGTTCATGCTCGTGTTTCTAAACTTTTTGTATTTCATAGTTATCTTGGACATAACTACCAAATTTAAGAGTTTCCAACTCATTCATCCACAACCCAAAGGATTTATAAAAGCGCTACCCAAAATAGTTTTCGACTCATCCATCGTGAAGCCTTCAACACAGGCCTAAAGCACCTAAATCAAGACTATAGATCTATTTTGTAGTAAGTCGTAAAGCACTTTAAACAATTCCAAAATCACCTGTGCCTTTGGTCACAACAACACATAGAACCACACACAACCCATGACTTGGGTGTGCTTTATTGTTACTTGACGTAACATCATTTGTCAGAATTTTTTTCATCTCTTGGGACCATCACCCCAGATGATATCCTTATTGTGCTGTTTTTTCCTCCAGGGTCGAGCCTTTCAGGTTTTATTTCTTTCTCCTAAGATTTCCTTCTGGATCTTTCTTCTAGGGTATTTCTTCCGATCCATCTGAGATTTTTCTTCTGAGCTTGTCTCTTTTATTCTCAAATCCCAACTCTTCGACCATAACTCCTGTGCGCACCTAATTTTTCTTCTCATAACTAATTGCCTGGCTATAATCCTTGCATGCACCAGTGAAAATTTCTGGAGAAGTATCTTCCAGTTTACGTGACGCTGATGTCAAACCAATGCTACATGGCATCATCTAAGTCGTGATACATGTCACTCAAATTTGGCCCACCAGGGTACTCAAAAATATTGAAACTGATTTCCACGTGTCCTTCATATACATCATGATGAAATCTCAAGAATTAATCAGATGTTACCACATGACCTATCAGAGAGGAGAAAGACAGGGTTCCGAGCCTTGGTTTGCAGCCATTTTATTTTGTTAAAATTTTAATTAAAAGACCATCAGATTCAGTTTATTTTAAACTTTGTTACCTGGCTCCTTGGATCCTCAGATCCTGGCTTCTTGGCTTTAACACCTACACACATTTCCTTTTCTTCTGATGAAGTTTCCTCTGGTCTAGGCTTCCCAGTTCCCTGGTCAAAATTCTTGTGCATATTTCCTTTTTCTTTTGAGTAATTTCCCCTCGTTTGGGCTTCCCAACTCCCAAGTTAAAATTCCTACGTGCCATTTTTGTTTCTTTTAGAGTGTGACCTCTCAAACCACACTACTTTGATTGTGTCACTAAAGGCCTACCGTGTTTGGTAAAATGACAAACTATCTTGATCCAAAGGTTCTCTAACCTCGATCCAAAGGTTCTCTAACCTCTTTAGCTCAACAATCTTTGACTTTTGGGGTCCTGCTTTTGATTGGCTCTCACTTTTAATTCAGGAGGCCATTTTTGAACTTCTATATACCACTGGAAATCTCTTTCAGATTTCTATCCATCTAGGTGGGTCCCAAATATGTTTGAACAAAGATTATGAGTTATAAATGTCTTCAAAGCCTTTGTATCATCACCAACTTTACCTTTACCCTTATTTGAGTTGTTCTTCATTCTTATCTACTATTGCCTTAATCTTAATCACCTTTTCCATCAATGAAAACAAATTTCTAACAATAAGAGAAGACGCAAAAAAAACGGCATAGGGAGAAGAAGAATGAGCCAAGAAGAATTTAACAAATTAGTAGTTGAGTTAAAGGAAAGACTCGGAATGGTGAAGATGATGCTAAAGGAAATTGAAGGAGACTAGAAATATGCATGGGAAATGAGTAAGCAAGTAAAATGGCTTGTCAAGAAGTTGTTTGCAAGAAATCTAAGGAAGAGGCTGAGGTGCATAATGAGATCTTGGTTGAAGGGAGAAGAACTTAGAGAAATTGAGTATGAGTAAATGGAAGAGGAATTTCACTATTGTTAACCAGAGGAAGGAAGTATCATTGGGGATGGTGATGGTGATGATGAGAATGAAGATGTTGATAAGAGACTAAATGAGAGTCTCATAGATTGTGTGGAAAATGGAGATC
>APFE031386539.1:0-11727 GCA_000404065.3 Pinus taeda
CACCCAAATCAAAGGAAGAAAAAATGTTAGGTAAGTAGGCTGGGTAGGTAGTTTTGGGGTTGTTGAATCCTAATTGCTGATTAGTTCCAGATTTCCAGGCGTCATCTTTACTCAGGACATAATCAGCAGGCAATTCTATGCGAGAAGCTCAAAAACAGGTATAACTAACTCCCTTTCTCCATTTTTCCCCCAATCATTAACTAACTTCCCCAAAAGAGGTCAAGATCTGCTTGATACCTCTTAAGTTTCATCGTTTTCATAGCATTTGCTTGGGTAAAGATCTGCTTTACTCAAAGTTGTTCCATACTCTCTCCGAAAAAGGTTCTATCCCCTTGTAACAGCCTAAGGTCTCCTAAACTTAGCGCTTCCTTACCATCTCCATATTAACTACTGACATTATTATTTAGCTCCCTATATTTTCCCATCCACCTACTAATATTATGTAAGTCATCCCCTATGTAAATATCCCTCCCCATGGTTGAAAAATAACCATAAGTACCCCCGGGAATTGCTCAGTTTACCTGAAACTTAGCAAGAACCCTCATGCTGCCCCTTCAAACCATCTTCCAAATACAATGGACTCCTTCCAGAGTAAAAACTCCCTTTGAGGTGATCAGACCCCTTCCGAAACCTCAAATGCCTTTCACCCCCACTTACTTACTCCTTCCGACCGCAACAAACCCCTGCTGACTTCCTTAACACTCCGCAGACCATATAAAGTCAGATCGCATCGCAAGATCGCAGTATCCTCTCCATGCAAGTTATGACCCATCCGTCGCCACCCGACGCGATATCGCGATATCGGCGATCGGCGGTTGCAAGCACCAAATGTCCAATTGAACTACCTTCCCGTTCCCCGCCGATGCGATATTGCGATCGCATCAGAGAAGTTCATCGCATCGCCTTCAGTATCAGCACCTCGCCATGTCACTTCTGTACCAGGGACCCACCGCAAGCTGACGTCATCCGCCGTACTGCTGACGTCAGCAGCCAGAAATCTGAAAATTCGCGCAGGAAAAGAAATCGCACTTCGGAGCTCCAGAACAAGAAATAGAGGCAGTTTTCGCTACGGGAAATAGGCCGTTTAGGGGAATCTTTGGGGAATCTTCTGATTCCTTAGCCTGTTCTGCGCCGAAAAAGCCTGAAAATCGCCCGTTCGTGCCAAATTGATCCGGTTTAAAGACAACAGAAGACCAATGACAGAGTTTAAAGTGTATCAGATCAAATCATCAGGTATCAAGCGTGTCAAAGAGTATCAGTAGGCGGCGGGAGCCATCAATGTAGCGGCAAAGAGTATCAGTGAAAATCTTAAGTAGCGACCCGAAGCAGGAGAACATTTAATACCTTCCAGCAGATTCAGAGAAAGAGGGCGAAGCCACTCAAAGCCCTCAAATCATAATCTTTGCACATTTAACTCGCACCAGAGCAGAACTACAGTTCCAGAAGCACAATCATTCCAGCAGCACCGCATCAAGCCTCCAAGGGCCACATTGTAGTCTTTTCTGATTCAGCTGCCTCTAACGCAACCAAAAGGACTCACCTGCATTTAATTCCAGCAACACTTAGATTTCTGAAGAGCTTTTCTAGCAGACCTGTTTAGGTCAAATGTAATGAATGTCTTTCCGATATTTTTCTTATATATACCACCCTGAACAATGTAGTGAGGGGTTGGTTGGTTGGTAGGTTGGTTAGTTAGTGAGGCGAAGACATTGCTTAATTTTCTTCCCAGCATTTTTCTCCAAGCAGAGACCCGCACTGTAACTGTCATACTTTCTATAATCAAAGATTGCTGAAATCATGGATTTCGAAACTCCTTGATGTGTTCAATTGGCCAAGGAGTGATTACGGAATTCGTGCGCTTCTACATGATTCAATAAGTGTTTCTCTCCTCTGTTAATTTTCATGTTTTTACTGCCGTTCCGCCTTCTAAATTGCAGGAAAAAAGAATAGCTTAAGATTTGTTTCACTACACCTTAAGTTCAATTTCTGCATTTTTATGTGTTTTCATCAGAAATAGCTATGAGCATGTATACTTAAATGATCTTGTTTACGCTGTTTATTTCACATATGAAGGAATATTTAGGAATTCTTAACTGCTCCTAAATCACCATTCATCCATTTCTCCTCTTTTTCAGCATGATGAAATGATTCTCCTTTGCCTTTCATCCCTGATTTTCATTCCATTCTTTCAGTAGATTGATAATTGTATCCTGTGTGGCTATCCCGCTCCATAATCCCCTTGTGACCAAGAAAACGCTATAGCAAGCCTTAATCCATGACTCCACGCCCAATGGTTTGAAACTTATCACATCTTACCTTGCCTCTTTGCTTGGGATTCCTAACTTCCCTCCAAACACAAACAAACAACCCCTGAGCCAAAAGCTAGCCTAAAATCATCAACAAAGTTGAAACATTAAAGAGAGAGCCCTCTCTGATTGCAGGTGGGCTAGAACCTACAATCCAAAGATTGGGTTGTGGTTTCCTCGGCCGTATCCCTATAAGGAGCCTAGGGACAACCTGAGTGATAACATAATGGCGACTCCACTGGGGACCTCCTCAGATAAATTCATTAAACCAGTCTGCAGCTCTACAGAGGAAGAAACCAACTTGTGAAAGTCTCGGTCGACCTGTGTTCTCCACTGGGGATTCAAGCGCTTTGCTCGTTTCCGTAAACCCCACTTTCTGGAGAAGGTGCTCCTTATCTTCAGAGCTTTTCATGCTCAGTTCTGATCTTTGATGGTGGACAGAGATCAGGCACTTCAAAGTCAAGGCATCCACCTGGCGACTCCACTTCAATTTCAATCAAAGGCTCCACTGAGGAACAAACCAGTTTTACAGCCAAATAGTCCATATTCCAAAGCATTAACAGTGAGACAGAATGACCGAGTTCTTGGAAGATCTTTCATTTGATGAAGCTTTAGATGAATGCATGAAAATTTTATCAGAGTTTGAGCTTAATGAAGAATTTTTCAGATCGGTGTTGTTAAAAACAGCAGGCCACCCGAATAAACTTTTTCTTGAGTTAGTTGTTGAAAGATATGAAAATGAAATTGCACTCTTGGAATCTCAAATACAATCATATAGTTTCCGCGACCCTAAAGAAATTGTCCAAAATCTTCCTCCCCCAATCCACAGGGAAATAGTGCTACCTCCTGACTTACAGATTGAGTATGAATTGGGTTTCAAAGCAAAGACAGAAGGATTAGCTGCGAGGCTTATTACCGAGGATGCAGCTGTTCCATCTGACCAAGAAGACCCAGAATCCTGCCGAAGTCTTCCTTCCCCAAGTCAGAGAAAAATAATGCTACCTCCTGTTTCACAGATTGAGTATAATTTTGGTTTCAAAGTAAAGACAGAAGAATTAGTTGCGGGGCTTATTACCGAGGATGTAGCGGTTCCATCTGACCTAAAAGGCCAAGAATTCCACCGAAGTCTTCCTTCCCTAACTCAGAGGGAAATAGTGCTTCCTCCTGACTTACAGAGTGAGTATGATTTTGTTTCCAAGACAGAGACTGGAGGGTCAGTTGCAGGGCTTATTACCGAGGATATGACTGTTCCATCTGACCAAGAAGGCCCAGAAGAGACTATCCTACATAATGTTTTTATTGATCCTATTGCAGACTACATGGAACTTCTTCTTAACTCAAGTTCTTTAGCATGCTTTCTCTGTGAAAGCCAAATACATCAGCAGCAGTCTTTCTATGCCACAACTTTGATCATGAGGGCAGATGACCGAATGATGCTTTTAAGTTCATTAACAATCAATCAGCGAGTTCATCTTTTTTTTCAGTTGCTTAAGTGGCTACACTGGTTATTTGATCTCACCTGACAGCAAAGTAAGTGCTGGTTAGGGTAGGTAGGTAGGATTAATAAGGTAACCGGCGAAGATGATTTTGTAGAAAATAGCAACAACTAAAGACTAAGGCAATCTGACCTGCTATTCTTGGCTTCTCACAAGGAGAAACCATCCCCAAGTGGAGCCACGGTTAGCCTCCTGCTGCAGCAGGTTACTCATATTTCATGATTGACATTTTTACAAGCCAAATATGTCATACTTTGCATGCTGTAATGTTCCATATTTGCTTAACAGTCTCCAAGCGAAGAAGGCTACTCAGAGTTCATTTAATTGCCTTCCAAATTTTTGAGAAGTTATCCCGGTATCGCCAATTTTCAATTAAAGGGGGGTCCAAACAGCTTAATCTTGGTCTAACTAGGTTTAAATTTCCTGTTTTAGAATATAGAGAATGTAAATCTGTCCAAACAGCTTAATCTTGGTAGATTCATATATAGGTAGAGAATCAAAGGAGCCCAACAGCGTAATCTGGGCCCTCGGATGAAATAAGGGTAGTCTGTAGATAGGAAAGCATGAAAAGAAAAAATAGAATGATGGGTCTGCAAGTCTAAGTGCACCCAAATCAAAAGAAGAAAAAATGTTAGGTAAGTAGGCTGGGTAGGTAGTTTTGGGGTTGCTGAATCCTAATTGCTGATCAGTTCCAGATTTCCAGGCGTCTTTACTCAGGACACAATCAGCAGGCAGTTCAATGCGAGAAGCTCAAAAACAGGTATAACTAACTCCCTTTCTCCATTTCCCCCCCAATCATTAACTAGCTTCCCCAAAAGAGGTCAAGATCTGCTTGATAACTCTTAAGTTTCATCATTTTCATAGTATTTGCTTGCGTAAAGATCTGCTTTACTCAAAGTTGTTCCATACACTCTTTGAAGAATGGTTCTATCCCCTTCTAACAGCCTAAGGTCTCCTAAACTTAGCGCTTCCTTACCATCTCCATATTAACTACTGACATTATTATTTAGCTCCCTATATTTTCCCATCCCCCTACTAATATTATGTAAATCATCCCCTATGTAAATATCCCTCCCCATGGTTGAAAAATAACCATAAGTACCCCCGGGAATTGCTCAGTTTACCTGAAACTTAGCAAGAACCCTCATGCTACCCGTTCAAACCATCTTCCAAATACAATGGACTCCTTCCAGAGTATAAAAT
The DNA here is from genome assembly GCA_000404065.3 of Pinus taeda. Lineage (NCBI taxonomy): Eukaryota > Viridiplantae > Streptophyta > Pinopsida > Pinales > Pinaceae > Pinus > Pinus taeda. The sequence goes on from APFE031386539.1 coordinate 5,006, forward strand.
CCCTTTGAGGTGATCGGACCCCTTCCGAAACCTCAAATGCCTTTCACCCCCACTTACTTACTCCTTCCGACCGCAACAAACCCCTGCTAACTTCCTTAACACTCCGCAGACCATATAAAGCCAGATCACATCACAAGATCGCAGTATCCTCTCCATGCAAGTTATGACCCATCCGTCGCCACCCGACGCGATATCGCGATATCGGTGATCGGCGGTCGCAAGCACCAAATGTCCAACTGAACTACCTTCCGTTCCCCGCCGATGCAATATTGCGATCACATCGGAGAAGTTCATCGCATCGCCTTCAGTATCAGCACCTCGCCATGTCACTTCTGTACCAGGGACCCACCGCAGGCTGACGTCATCCGCCGTACTGCTAACGTCATGCTGACGTCAGCAGCCAGAAATCCGAAAATTCGCGCAGGAAAAGAAATCGCACTTCGGAGCTCCAGAACAAGAAACAGAGGCAGTTTTCGATGCAGAGGCATCGCTATAGGAAATAGTCCATTTCGGGGAATCTTTGGGGAATCTTCTGATCCCTTGGCCCGTTCTGTGCCGAAAAATCCCGAAAATCGCCCGTTCATGCCAAATTGATCCGGTTTAAAGATAGCAGAAGACCAATGACAGAGTTTAAAGTGTATCAGATCAAATCATCAGGTATCAAGCGTGTCAAAGAGTATCAGTAGGCGGCGGGAGCCATCAATGTAGCGGTAAAGAGTATCAGTGAAAATCTTAAGCAGCGGCCCGAAGCAGGAGAAGATTTAATACCTTCCAGCAGATTCAGAGAAAGAGGGCGAAGCCACTCAAAGCCCTCAAATCATAATCTTTGCACATTTAACTCGCACCAGAGCAGAATTACAGTTCCCGAAGCATAATCATTCCAGCAGCACCGCATCAAGCCTCCAAGGGCCACATTGTAGTCTTTTCTGATTCAGCTGCCTCTAGCGCAGCCAAAAGGACTCACCTGCATTTAATTCCAGCAACACTTAGATTTTTGAAGACCTTTTCTAGCAGACCTGTTTAGGTCAATTGTAATGAATGTCTTTCCGATATTTTGCTTATATATACCACCCTAAACAATGTAGTCAGGGGTTGGTTGGTTGGTAGGTTGGTTAGTCAGTGAGGCGAAGACATTGCTTAATCTGCTTCCCAGCAATTTCTCCAAGCAGAGACCCGCACTGTAACTGTCATACTTTCTATAATCAAAGATTGCTGAAAGCATGGATTTCGAAACTGCTTGATGTGTTCAATTGGCCAAGGAGTGATTACGGAATTCCTGCGCTTCTACATGATTCAATAAGTGTTTCTCTCCTCTGTTAATTTTCATGTTTTTACCGCCGTTTCACCTTCTAAATTGCAGGAAAAAAGAATAGCTTAAGATTTGTTTCACTACACCTTAAGTTCAATTTCTGCATTTTTCTGTGTTTTCATCAGAAATAGCTATGAGCATGTATACTTAAATGATCTTGTTTACGCTATTTCTTTCACATATGAATGAATATTTAGGAATTCTTAACTGCTCCTAAATCACCATTCATCCATTTTTCCTCTTTTTTAGCATGATGAAATGATTCTCCTTTGCCTTTCATCCCTGATTTTCATTCCGTCCTTTCAGTAGATTGATAATTGTATCCTGTGTGGCTATCTCGCTCCATAATCCCCTTGTGACCAAGAAAACGCAATAGCAAGCCTTAATCCATGACTCCACGCCCAATGGTTTGAAACTTATCACATCTTACTTTGCCTCTTTGCTTGAGATTCCTTCCTTCCATCCAAACACAAACAAAAAACCCCTGAGCCAAAAGCTAGCCTAAGATCATCAATAAAGTTGAATCAGTATAGAGAGAGCCCTCTCTAATTGCAGGTGGGCTAGAACCCGCAATCCAAAGATTGGTTTGTGGTTACCTCAGCCGTATCCCTATAAGGAGCCTAGGGACAACCTGAGTGTTAACATAATGGCGACTCAACTGGGGACCTCCTCAGATAAATTCATTAAACCAGTCTGCAGCTCTACAAAGGAAGAAACCGACTTGTGAAAGTCTCGGTAGACCTGTGTTCTCCACTGGGGATTCAAGCGCTTTGCTCGTTTCCGTAAACCCCAGTTTTTGGAGAAAGTGATCCTTTTCTTTAGAGCTTTTCATGTTTAGTTTTGATCTTTGATGGTGGATAGAGATCAGGCACTTCAAATTCAAGGCATCCACCTGGCGACTCCACTTCAATTTCAATCAAAGGCTCCACTGAGGAACGAACCAATTTTACAGCCAAATAGTCCATGTTCCAAAGCATTAACAGTGAGACAGAATGACTGAGTTCTTAGAAGATCTTTCATTTGATGAAGCTTTAGATGAATGCAGGAAAAGTTTATCAGAGTTTGAGCTTAATGAAGAATTTTTCAGATCGGTGTTGTTAAAAACAGCAGGTCACCCGAATAAAATTTTTCTTGAGTTAGTTGTTGAAAGATATGAAAATGAAATTGTACTCCTGGAATCTCAAATACAATCATATAATTTCCGCGAACCTAAAGAATTTTTCCAAAATCTTCCTCCCCCAATCCACAGGGAAATAGTGCTACCTCCTGAATTACAAATTGAGTATGATTTGGGTTTCAAGGCAAAGACAGAAGGATTAGCTGCGAGGCTTATTACCGAGGATGCAACTGTTCCATCTAACCTAAAAGGCCAAGAATTCTACCGAAGTCTTCCTTCCCTAACTCAGAGGGAAATAGTGCTACCTTATGAATTACAGATTGAGTATGATTTGGGTTTTAAGGCAAAGATAGAAGGATTAGCTGCGAGGCTTATTACCGAGGATGCAGCTGTTCCATCTGACCTAAAAGGCCAAGAATTCTGCCAAACTCTTCCTTCCCTAACTCAGAGGGAAATAGTGCTACCTTATGACTTACAGATTGAGTATGATTCTATTTTCAAGACAGAGACTCGAGGATCAGTTGCGAGGCTTATTACCGAGGATGCAGTTGTTCCATCTGACCAAGAAGACCCAGAATCCTGTCGAAGTATTCCTTCCCCAAGTCGGAGAAAAATAGTGCTACCTCCTGAATTACAGATTGAGTATGATTTGGGTTTCAAGGCAAAGACAGAAGGATTAGCGGCGAGGCTTATTACCGAGGATGCAGCTATTCCATCGGACCTAAAAGACCCAGAAGAAACTCTCCCACATAATGTTTTTATTGATCCTATTGCAGACTACATGGAACTTCTTCTTGACGCAAGTTCTTTAGCGTGCTTTCTCGGTGAACACCAACTACATCAGCAGCAACCGTTCTATGCCACAACTTTGATTATGGGGGCACATGACCAAATAATGCTTCCAAGTTCAAAAACCATCAGTCAGCGAGTTCATCCTTTTTTTCAGTTGCTTAAGTGGCTGCACTAGTTATTTGATCTCACTTGACAGCAAAGTAAGTGTTGGTTAGGGTAGGTAGGTAGGATTAATAAGGTAGCCGGCGAAGACGATTTTGCAGAAAACAGCAACAACTAAAGACTAAGGCATTTTGACCTGTTGTTCTTGGCTTCTCACAAGGAGAAACCATCCCCAAGTGGAGCCACTGTTAGCCTCCTACTGCAGCAGGTTACTCATATTTCATGATTGACATTTTTACAGGCCAAATATGTCATACTTTGCATGCTGCCATGTTCCATATTTGCTTAACAGTCTCCAAGCAAAGAAGCTACTCAGAGTTTCAATTAATTGCCTTCCAAAGTTTGAGAAGTTATCTCGGTAACGCCAATTTTCAGTTAAAGGAGGTCCAAATAAGCTTAATCTTGGTCTCCTAGGTTTAAATTTCCTATTTTAGAATATAGAGAATGTAAATCTGTCCAAATAGCTTAATCTTGGCAGATTCTTAGATAGGTAGAGAATCAAAGGAGCCCAACAGCTTAATCTGGGCCCTCGGATGAAATAAGGGTAGTCTGTAGATAGGAAAGCATGAAAAGAAAAAATAGAATGATGGGTTTGCAAGTCTAAGTGCACCCAAATCAAAAGAAGAAAAAATGTTAGGTGAGTAGGCTGGGTAGGTAGTTTTGGGGTTGCTGAATCCTAATTGCTGATCAGTTCCAGATTTCCAGGCATCATCTTTACTCAGGACACAATCAGCAGGCAGTTCTATGCGAGAAGCTCAAAAAAAGGTATAACTAACTCCCTTTCTCCATTTTCCTCCCGATCATTAACTAACTTCCCCAAAAGAGGTCAAGATCTGCTTGATACCTCTTAAGTTTCATCATTTTCATAGCATTTGCTTGGGAAAAGATCTGCTTTACTCAAAGTTGTCCCATACTCTCTCTGAAAAAGGTTCTATCCCCTTGTAACAGCCTAAGGTCTCCTGAACTTAGCGCTTCCTTTACCATCTCCATATTAACTACTGACATTATTATTTAGCTCCCTATATTTTCCCATCCCCCTACTAATATTATGTAAATCATCCTCTATGTAAATATCCCTTCCCCCAGTTGAAAGATAACCATAAGTACCGTCGGTAATTGCTCAGTTTACCTGAAACTTAGCAAGAACCCTCATGCTGCCCTTTCCAGCCATCTTTCAAATACAATGGACTCCTTCCAGAGTATAAAATCCCTCTGAGGTGATCGAACCCCTTCCAAAACCTCAAATGCCTTTCACACCCACTTACTTACTCCTTCCAACCGCAACAAACCCCTTGCCGACTTCCTTAACACTCCGCAGACCCTATAAAGCCATATCGCATCGCAAGATCTCAGTATCCTCTCCATGCAAGTTATGACCCATCCACCACCACCCGACGCGATATCGCGACATCGGCGATCGGCGGTCGCAAGCACCAAATGTCCAACTAAAACACCTTCCGTTCCCCGCCGATGCGATATTGCGATCGCATCGGGGAAGTTCACCGCATCGCCTTCAGTATCAGCACCTCTCCATGTCACTTCTGTGCCAAGGACCCACCGCAGGCTGACGTCATCCGCCGTACTGCTGACATCAGCAGCCAGAAAGCCGAAAATTCGCGCAGGAAGAGAAATCGCACTTCGGAGCTCCAGAACAAGAAACAGAGGCAGTTTTTGATGCACGATTAGCGCGAAGCGCTAATCGCGCATCGCTACGGGAAATAGGCCGTTTCGGGGAATCTTTTGATTCCTTGGCCCATTGTGCGCCGAAAAAGACCGAAAATCGCCCAATCATGCCAAATTGATCCGGTTTAAAGACAGCAGAAGATCAATGACAGAGTTTAAAGTGTATCAGATCAAATCATCAGGTCTCAAGCGTGTCAAAGAGTATCAGTAGGCGGCGGAAGCTATCAATGTAGCGACAAAGAGTATCAGCGTAAATCTTGAGCAGCGGCCCAAAGCAGGAGAACATTTAATACCTTCCAGCAGAGTCAAAGAAAGAGGGTGAAGCCACTCAAAGCCCTCAAATCATAATCATTGCACATTTAACTCGCACCAGAGCAGAACTACAGATCCCGAAGCACAATCATTCCAGCAGCACCGCATCAAGCCTCCAAGGGCCACATTGTAGTCTTTTCTGATTCAGCTGCCTCTAGTGCAGCCAAAAGGACTCACCTGCATTTAATTCCAGCAACACTTAGATTTTTGAAGAGCTTTTTTAGCAGACCCGTTTAGGTCAATTGTAATGAATGTCTTTCCGATATTTTTCTTATATATACCACCCTAAACAATGTAGTCGGGGGTTGGTAGGTTGGTAGGTTGGTTAGTCAGTGAGTCTAAGACATTGCTTAGTCTGCTTCCCAACAATTTCTCCAAGCAGAGACCCGCACTGTAACTGTCATATTTTCTATAATCAAAGATTGTTGAAAGCGTGGATTTCGAAACTACTTGATGTGTTCGTTTGGCCAAGGAGTGATTATGGAATTCCTGTGCTTCTACATGATTCAATAAGTGCTTCTCTCCTCTGTTAATTTTCATGTTTTTACCACCGTTCCGCCTTCTAAATTGCAGGAAAAAAGAATAGCTTAAGATTTGTTTCACTACACCTTAATTTCAATTTCTGCATTTTTCTATGTTTTCAATCAGAAATAGCTGAGCATGTATACTAAAATGATCTTGTTTACGCTGTTTCTTTCACATATGAATGAATATTTAGGAATTCTTAACTGCTCCTAGATCACCATTCATCCAATTCTCCTCTTTTTCAGTATGATGAAATGATTCTCCTTTGCCTTTCATCTCTGATTTTCATTCCATCCTTTCAGTAGATTGATAATTGTATCCTGTGTGGCTATCCCGCTCCATAATCCCCTTGTGACCAAGAAAACGCAATAGCAAGCCTTAATCCATGACTCCACGCCCAATGGTTTGAAACATATCACATCTTACTTTGCCTCTTTGCTTGAGATTCCTTCCTTCCATCCAAACACAAACAAAAAACCCCTGAGCCAAAAGCTAGCCTAAGATCATCAACAAAGTTGAATCAGTATAGAGAGATCCCTCTCTGATTGCAGGTGGGCTAGAACCTGCAATCCAAAGATTGGTTTGTGGTTACCTCGGCTGTATCCCTATAAGGAGCCTAGGGACAACCTGAGTGTTAACAGATGTGACAATCTTTTCGTTTTTACACGGTCGGAAAAGAGTTTAAAGACGACCGCCTCTCATTTACATTTTAATGAGTCGAGAGGAATAACTCGGCAATATTTTCATCTTTAAACGGTCAGAAAAGAGCTGAAAGCAGACCTCCATTTTTATTCTCTTTAGCGAGTCAAAAAGGAAAAAATA